>BLSH010213159.1:24476-42310 GCA_018402905.1 Glandirana rugosa | reverse complement strand
GAGATGATTTTAGAACATTAATCCGTCCCTCACAGCAGTAGCAGGAAACCTCTCCCTATAGAACTATGAGATGATATTAGAACAATAATCTGTCCCTCACACCAGCAGCAGGAACCTCTCCCTATAGCACTATGAGATGATTTTTGAACAATAATCTGTTCCTCACAGCTGCAGCAGGAACCTCTCCCTATAGCACTATGAGATGATTTTAGAACAATAATCTGTTCCTCACAGCAGCAGCAGCAGGAACCTCTCCCTATAGCACTATGAGATGATTTTAGAACAATAAGCTGTCCCTCACAGGAGCAGCAGGAACCTCCCCCTATAGCAATATGAGATGATTTTAGAACAGTAATCTGTCCCTCACACCATCAGCAGGAACCTCTCCCTATAGCACTATGAGATGATTTTAGAACATTAATCCGTCCCTCACAGCAGTAGCAGGAAACCTCTCCCTATAGAACTATGAGATGATATTAGAACAATAATCTGTCCCTCACACCAGCAGCAGTAACCTCTCCCTATAGCACTATGAGATGATTTTTGAACAATAATCTGTCCCTCACAGGACCAGCAGGAACCTCTCCCTATAGCACTATGAGATGATTTTAGAACACTAATCTGTCCCTCACACCAGCAGCAGAAACCTCTTCCTATAGCACTATGAGATGATTTTAGAACAATAATCTGTCCCTCACAGGAGCAGCAGGAACCTCTCCCTATAGCACTATGAGATTTTTTTAGAACAAAATTCTGTCCCTCACAGCACCAGTAAACTCTACCTACTCCAGTATAAGATGGTTTTAGAACGCTAATCTTTCGCCTCACAGCACCGCCAGGAACCTGTCTGTAATGCAGGATGAGATGATATTAGATCGGTAATCTATCCCTCACAGCACTAGTAAACTATATCTAGTCCAGTATCAGATGGTTTTAGAACGCTAAGCTTTCCCCTCACAGCACTGCCAGGAAACTGTCTATAATGCAGGATGAGATGATATTAGATTGGTAATCTATCCCTCACAGCACTAGTACACTGTACCTTACAGGAGCAGCAGGAACCTTTCCCTATAGCACTATGAGATGATTTTAGAACACAAATTTGTCCCTCACACCAGCAGCAGGAACCTCTCCCTATAGCACTATGAGATGATTTTAGAACAATAATCTGTCCCTGACAGGAGCAGCAGGAACCTCTCCCTATAGCACTATGAGATGATTTTAGAACAATTATCCAAAAATCTGTCCCTCACAACAGCAGCAGGAACCTCTCCCTATATCACTATGAGATTATTTTAGAACAATAATCTGTCCCTGACAGGAGCAGCAGGAACCTCTCCCTATAGCACTATGAGATGATTTTAGAACAATTATCCAAAAATCTGTCCCTCACAACAGCAGCAGGAACCTCTCCCTATAGCACTATGCGATGATTTTAGAACAATAATCTGTCCTTCACAGGAGCAGCATTAACCTCTCCCTGTAGCACTATGAGATGATTTTAGAACACAAATTTGTCCCTCACACCAGCAGCAGGAACCTCTCCCTATAGCACTATGAGATGATTTTAGAACAATAATCTGTCCCTGACAGGAGCAGCAGGGACCTCTCCTTTTAGCACTATGAGATGATTTTAGAACAATTATCAAATACTCTGTCCCTCACAACAGCAGCAGCAACCTCTCCCTATAGCACTATGAGATGATTTTAGAACAATAATCTGTCCCTCACAGGAGCAGCAGGAACCTCTCCCTATAGCACTATGAGATGATTTTAGAACAGTAATCTGTCCCTCACACCAGCAGCAGGAACCTCTCCCTATAGCACTATGCAATGATTTTATAACAAAAATCTGTCCCTCACAGCAGCAGCAGGAACCCCTCCCTATAGCACTATGATATGATTTTAGAACAATAATCTGTTCTTCACAGGAGCAGCAGTAACCTCTCCCTGTAGCACTATGAGATGATTTTAGAACACAAATCTGTCCCTCACACCAGCAGCAGGAACCTCTCCCTATAGCACTATGAGATGATTTTAGAACAATAATCTGTCCCTGAAAGGAGCAGCAGGGTACTCTCCCTATAGCACTATGAGATGATTTTAGAACAATTATCCTATAATCTGTCCCTCACAACAGCAGCAGGAACCTCTCCCTATAGCACTATGAGATGATTTTAGAACAATAATCTGCCCCTCACAGGAGCAGCAGTAACCTCTCCCTATAGCACTATGAGATGATTTTAGAACAATAATCTGTCCCTCACACCAGCAGCAGGAACCTCTCCCTATAGCACTATGAGATAATTTTAGAACAATAATCTGTTCCTCACAGCAGCAGCAGGAATCTCTCCCTATAGCACTATGAGATTTTTTTAGAACAAAAATCTGTCCCCCGCAGCACCAGTAAACTGTACCTACTGCAGTATCATATGGTTTTAGAACGCTAATCTTCTGCCTCACAGCACCGCCAGGAACCTGTCTGTAATGCAGGATGAGATGATTTTAGAACAATAATCTGTCCCTCACACCAGCAGCAGGAACCTCTCCCTATAGCACTGTGAGATGATTTTAGAACAATAATCTTTCCCTCTCAGGAGTAGCAGGAACCTCTCCCTATAGCACTATGAGATGATTTTAGAACAAAAATCTTTCCCTCTCAGGAGTAGCAGGAACCTCTCCCTATAGCACTATGAGATGATTTTAGAACAATAATCTGTCCCTCACACTAGCAGCAGGAACCTCTCCCTATAGCACTATGAGATGACTTTAGAACAATAATCTGTTCCTCACAGCAGCAGCAGGAACCTCTCCCTATAGCACTATGAGATTTTTTTAGAACAAAAATCTGTCCCTCACAGCACCAGTAAACTGTACCTACTCCAGTATCACATGGTTTTAGAACGCTAATCTTCCGCCTCACAGCACCGCCAGGAACCTGTCTGTAATGCAGGATGAGATGATTTTAGAACAGTAATCTGTCCCTCACACCAGCAGCAGGAACCTCTCCCTATAGCACTATGAGATGATTTTAGAACAATAATCCGTCCCTCACAGCAGTAGCAGGAAACCTCTCCCTATAGCACTATGAGATGATTTTAGAACAATAGTCTTTCCCTCTCAGCAGTAGCAGGAACCTCTCCCTATAGCACTATGAGATGATTTTAGAACAATAATCCGTCCCTCACAGCAGTAGCAGGAAACCTCTCCCTATAGCACTATGAGATGATTTTAGAACAATAGTCTTTCCCTCTCAGCAGTAGCAGGAACCTCTCCCTATAGCACTATGAGATGATTTTAGAACAATAATCTTTCCCTCTCAGGAGTAGCAGGGACCTCTCCCTATAGCACTATGAGATGATTTTAGAACAATAATCTGTCCCTCACACCAGCAGCAGGAACCTCTCCCAATAGCACTATGAGATGATTTTAGAACAATAATCTGTTCCTCACAGCAGCAGCAGGAACCTCTCCCTATAGCACTATGAGTTTTTTTTAGAACAAAAATCTGTCCCTCACAGCACCAGTAAACTGTACCTACTCCAGTATTAGATGGTTTTAGAATGCTAATCTTCCGCCTCACAACACCACCAGGAACCTGTCTGTAATGCAGGATGAGATGATTTTAGAACAGTAATCTGTCCCTCACACCAGCAGCAGGAACCTCTCCCTATAGCACTGAGATGATTTTAGAACAATAATCTGTCCCTCACAGCAGTAGCAGGAAACCTCTCCCTATAGCACAATGAGATGATTTTAGAACAATAATCTGTCCCTCACACCAGCAGCAGGAACCTCTCCCTATAGCACTATGAGATGATTTTTGAACAATAATCTGTCCCTCACAAGAGCAGCAGGAACCTCTCCCTATAGCACTATGAGATGATTTTAGAACACTAATCTGTCTCTCACACCAGCAGCAGGAACCTCCTCCTATAGCACTATGACACATATGTCAAACACAAGGCCCGCGGGCCGAATGCGGCCCTCCAGGCCTTGTCATGTGGCCCTCACACCCAGTTTTGCAGCCGGAATGTGGCAGAACTCCATTTTGCCACCTCCAACTTTCACCCTCTGCATCCGCTTCCTGCAAGGTGAGACAAAGCCGCCTACAAAGGGAGGTAGTAGAGCCAGGGAAGGTAGGAGAGAGATGCAAGGATGCTTCGGTGAGGGGGTTGGTGTTGCACATTGTGTATAGCACACCCTTATACCCTGCATTCTGTACACTGCACACCCCTGAACTTTTTATGTAATGCACTCCTGAACCCTGCACTCTGTACATAGCATAAACCTCAGTCCTGCACTCTGTACATAACGTACTCTTGAACCCAGCACTTTTTACATATCGCACCCAAGATACAACCGGCCCTTTTAGGGCAACCATACGGCTAATGCGGCCCTCAATGAAATGGAGCTTGACACCCCTGCACTATGAGATGATTTTAGAACAATAATCTGTCCCTCACAGGAGCAGCAGGAACCTCTCCCTATAGCACTATGAGATTTTTTTAGAACAAAAATCCGTCCCTCACAGCACCAGTAAACTGTATCTAGTCCAGTATCAGATGGTTTTAGAACTCTAAGCTTTCCCCTCACAGCACCGCCAGGAACCTGTCTATAATGCAGGATGAGATTATATTAGATTGGTAATCTATCCCTCACTGCACTAGTAAACTGTACCTGGTCCAGTGTCAGATTGTTTTAGAACGCTAATCTTTCACCTCGCAGCACCGCCAGGAACCTGTCTGTAATGCGGGATGCGATCATATTAGATCAGTAATCTATCCCTCACAGATTTTCTAAAGCTAATCTGTCCCTTACAGCAGCATCCTCTCCCTACACTAGCCTGAGACGATGTGACATGCGGCACTACGTGACTCCAGCTCATATAGAGGCTTGGTCACATGATGCACTAGCCAATCACAGCCATGCCATTAGTAGGCATGGCTGTGATGGCTTTTAAGGGCAAACGAGTGAAATGCTTGCTGATTGGCTGCCCTGCAGCTATTCAACAGGCGCCAAAAATAGTCTGGGTCACATGATGCACTGGCCAGTCACAGCCATGCCATTAGTAGGCATGGCTGTGGTGGCTTCTAAGGGCAAACGAGTGAAACGCTTGTTGATTGGCTGCCCTGCAGCTATAGAAAAGGCGCAAAAAATACACGAATACTGAACCTGAACCCGGACTTTTTCTCAAATGTCCGGGTTCGGGGCACGGACACCCCAAAGTCCGGTACGAACCCGAACTTTACAGTCTGGGTTCACTCAACTCTAGTATACAGTACTGAAGAAAGCAAATCTCTGATAGCTGTAGCCAAATCACACAACAGTGTGAAAGAGGAGCTGTTAAGTAAAGTCTGAGTCTACTCATAGCATAGACTGCACATGTTTGCCACAGTTCTTGTATATGCAAAATACTTTTTTACCCCTTTGTGAACGCATATACCTTTTTAAGTCCAAGTGTAAAATGCCCCTTGCCGTGATTACAGTAATTAACCTTACAGAAAAGAAAGAGGAATGTGCAGCTTTGTGTGTTCCTAGTTCTCAGACCTGTTGTAAAAAAATATACATATTCTCAAATTAATTTATGCATAATGATGCTGCTAATCTTGGTCTGGATATCTAAGCTTAAAAAAAAAATCTACTCATGAAAAGGTTTATTATCTTGCAACAAATGAAATGCTTGCAGACACACATAAACCTCCAGACAAAGGATGTTCTAAAAATTGAACTCCCCCTATATATGCTTGTTTGTCTGATACTGCTTTCAAGAAAAATGCAATTAAAAAACACTAGGGAGTCGGACTTAATAACCAGCAATTGCTGAGACAACACCTTAGCAAGGAGTATGTAACAAACAGGGGAGCATATAAAGTGCTGCAGTGAGGACTATGCAATGTACAACATAGCATAAAGAGTTGAGCAGTCAGAGTAGGGAATGCACAGTGCACAGCATGGACAAAAGTTGGTGCAGAACAGGGTACATACAGTTACATCTCACGTGGGCTGTATATATTAACCTTATTTAGATCCTCCCATCAGGTTGTGCTCCGTGTACATTTGGTAGCCACTGTACAAAAAGAGAAGATATAAAGTGCAATTGTTTATCAAACCATGTGCTCTCTCTTTGTCCTGTGGCACAAAAGCACTTTGCATGACCAGACATGAAGCTAAGAGGTAGGGCCATTTCACACTGATCCGTTCTCCCTGTGCTTTTTACCTGTCTAAAAGAGCAAGAAAAATATCTCCCTTTAAATCCTATAGAGCTGTTCACACCAGAGCACTGTGAGTGCATTGCATTTTGTGTAAAGTCCTGCATGCTCTCTCTTTGATACCCTGTTTAAAAAAATGCATCAAATACACATCTCCCATTGATTTCTATAGAAAATGCACCAAAAAAGCATTAAAATGCATCATAAACACATATGACTTTTTCCCTGCATTTATAAAGGAGCAATGTGAAAGGGCATATAAACTAACACCATAATTGCACTGTACATCCCATTGCTAATATTGTCTGGTGTGGTATTTGTGGAATTATGTATATTGCTGATTGAACTACATCATTTGTCCAAGAATCCTCAAAGCTAGCTGTGTTTATATAAATGCTTTGTAGTGATTGGAATACATTTACACATTACACACTTAATCTAGTCAACAGAGCACAAAGTATTTAATGAGGAAGTGTGGAATAGAGAATGTACAGTTCAGAGTACAAGATGAGAAGATGTGAAATAGTGAATGTATAGTGCAGAGCAGACCCAGACTGGCCTTATGGCACACTGGGCATTTGCCCTGTGGGCTGGGGTTGCCGGGCCACATGTCCTAACAAGAGCTGGTTAATGCAGGGGCCCCCAACCCTCAGGCCATGGACCAATACAGGTCTGTGGCCTGTTGATGACCAGGCTCCACAGTGGGTGGTAAGCGGTGACCATGGCCCAGACAGGGCTAACACAGACTGCGGTCACTGTTCACCCCCTGCTATGCAGTCAGTCCCGTGTCCCCTCTCCCGACTATCCCGCCCCCCAATGATGTCCTCCTACACAGAGAGTGGGAGTCTTTTCATATTAACAAGTGAGTAATCACCCACTTGTTAATATGATCCAGATCTTTGGCTCCTCCTGCCCTGCTGATAAAGAGGACTGCGCTGTAAAGGGGCACTGTAATGATTACAGTGCCTCTTCACAGTATAGCCCCCTTTATATCATAGTGGCCCTTTACATTACAGTACGGAGGACCAACTCTGTGAATATCCCATCACCAACTGCCACCACAAATACCCCCCCCCCCGCCCCCGGTTCCTGGAAAAATTGGCTGTTCAATCTAAAATTTTTGTCCCAGTCTGGGCCTGGTGCAGAGTACATAATGAGGTGGTGTGGAACAGGCAAGGTACAGAGCAGGCATAATGTGGTGGTGTGGAATAGGGAATGTACAACACAGAATATGGAGTATGGCAGTTTAGAATAGGAAACATACAGTGCAGAGTTAAGGATGAATTGTGGTGTGAATAACCACTTATATGTAAAATATACTTTACTGTAGACATTTTTGCGATTAGACCCAAAACCATTTTTTTTTTTTTGCAAACTGGTACATTTTGTGTACCAGACTCACATGCAGATGCAGAAACTGACTTACCTGATCTCTCCACCAATCCCTCCAGCCCCCACCTGCTCAGTATTGTACACAAAAGGTTTGCTACACTTCATTGACATGAAATGGGTCCTCTGGTTGCTGGTGCTTCTGTTCTAAAAGTTGCTAGCCACTTTTGGACCACCAACAGCTGCTGTATCTCTGACAAGCTGCTAAGATGCCAATGACATGGACTTGTAGTGATAAGTAAATTGGCCCACTAAAGTCTATGGTATATTTAAGGCTATTAGTCAAGAGACTGTTCAACAAAGGGCAGGGGAGCATTGCCTGGGGGGAACCAATGCAAACAAAAATGAAAGAGTGCTTTTAACTTCTTTTCATGAAGCTTTGAGGCCAACATGGTAAAAACATAAATCCTTTCATGTAAGTGCTTGTAAGATGCATTTAAGCTGTATGTGGTGTTACAGAACAGTACAATTTTCCTGCAGCAATATTTTATGCTTGCATTACGTAATTTACATGTGTGAGGCTGGGTTCACACCTATGCGAATTGGATGCGGCTTAAACTGCATCCAATTCGCAGGACACTTGAAAACACATTGTTTTGAATGTGCCCGGTTCACATATGTGCGGTGCATTCGAACTCCAATTCGAATTCGAACTGCGTGCGTTTTTTGCGCAATGCGGTGCGAGTTCCCAGCCCGTTGAGTTTAATGGGAGCGCATCTAACACGGAGATGCACTCCGCACTAAATGGGGATATTTGCCCCTGCTTGTGGCCCCTCCCCATCTCTCCCCGCACAGCTGCTGCGCTGTGGGAATGGACAGGAGCCGCCGAACGGTGGCTCCGCCCCTTCCCGGCAGCAGACAGGCTGGAATTTGCACCGGACAGGTGTAAATCCAGCCTAATACTTTTTTACATTATTACTTATAGTTTTATTGCAGCAAAAGCACCCCAATCCAATCCATTATTGTAACTAGGCAAAAATGCTTTCTTGTTGAGTTTGCGGCCTGCCTTTTTTTAACCAGCAGTAACAGGTGTGAATTGAGCGGGGACCTAGAAGCCAATTGTACTCTTCATAAGAGTAAAACTTAAAGTAGATCTTCATTCTTTCAAAGGACTTAGTTCCTCTCTATCCCGCTATCTCTCCACTGCAAATATATAATTTTTTTTACTTGCTTTTTTGCAGATTAAGTTTCATCTCACCCCTCATCCTTCGTCATTTGTTTGACATCAGTGCCCCAATGCCTCCTGGGACATGTCATTTTTATATCCTAGGAGGCAGCAGATGTCCTGCACATCATCCCATTCAATAATGCAGGAGGGGGTTGTCCCAGTGGCATGTCAGAACCTATAAGAGCCAGCACAGCCTCCAAATGAAGTCAACACTGGATCTGCCATGTGGGTGAGTATTTGAACTGTGGCAGTCCCAGCAGGGGAGAGAAAAATAATAAGGGGTGTAAATAATAGGGGAGACAAAAATAATAGGTAGGTGTAGAATTTTGTGACACATAATATTATTAATGTCTTAGGTGATTGTGTATAATTAGTTCGATAGCCAGGATGACTTAAGACAACGTGTGACTTTATTGTTTTACACAATGGCATCAACATAAAATGAATACAAAAGATAAAACAAATTACAGTTCAGTGTAATAAAACAAATATACAATAAATAAAAACAGAAGTTATAAAATTGTAGTAAGCTTTAGAAAAATAGTGAGCTTTTTGCCTCTTTTGCAAAGTGTGTGAAAAAAAGTAAAATGAGATGTGTCTTTAGGATAAGGCTCCATTCACATCTAGGCATTCCAGATCATGGGCAGAATTGCTGAGATTCTGCCTGCAATCTCCAAATCGCTGCAAAACGCAGGACCGACTTGCGGTCCTGTTATATTCAATGGCACCCCAATCGCAGCACGATTTTGCCACGATTGTCGCCCGACAAATCGCTGAAAAATCTTGCAAACAAAATTGCGGGATGTCTGTCACATTTCTTTTGGGTGACAGGCATCCCGTAATTTTGCTTGCACAATCCGGAACGCCTAGGTGTGAATGGAGCCTTAAAGCGGAGTTCCGGCTGAAATATGACTTTTAAGATAAAAATATCCCTAGAAAACTCATTCTTTGTGCAATGTAACAAAGGTATGCTCTAAACTATGCCCCGTTTTCTATTTGTGTCCTTCTTCTGGGATTCCATGCATGCTGGCTGCTCAGCATGCACCTGCACATGTGCAGTGCAGTTCAATCTTGGTCAGCTTGACATGGCACTCCTCCAATAACATTTAACATTGGTTTGTATGGGAACTTTTGGTCAGCTTTACTGGAGCAGTGCCATGTCAAGCTGACCAAGATTTCCCATACAAACCAATGTTAAATGTTACTGGAGCCATGCCATGTCAAGCTGACCAAGATCTCCCAGAAGCCAATGCAAAGCTGACCATGGCCCCTAAAGGAGAAAGTGAAATTAGATATAGGCATAAATTAGGCAAGTGAACAGAAAAAAATAAATAAATTGCCAGTTCATTTTAAGGATGTGCATTAGTGCTGCATGATGAGGACTGAAAAATGTGGGTGGAACTCCACTTTAAGGCTTTATTTACACCTATGCAGTTTGCTTTTGAGTGTTTCTGCAGTGCTTTTTTTATGTGCTTTTTGTTTTCCTTCCTGGGATTTTGCGGCCATTTTTCAGTGTTGTTGCAGCAATTTCCATGTTATGTTTTTTATGCTTTTTTTTTTTTTTGAAAATTTGCTATTGGACAGATTTAAAAAATTGCAGCATAATCTTGGTAAAAATGCGGTAAAAATGCACTACATGCTTTTCTGCAGCTTCTCCACTGAAGTCTTATGAATCAAAAAAGCACCGTTTTGTATTTAAAAAAGTCCCTGACCTTTTCCAAAAATGCAGAGGCACAAAAATGCATTGATATGAATGTGTCCCATAGGAACACCATATTAAAAATATTGTCCTGCATTTCTGCAAGAAACAAAAAGCATGAAAAAACACATGGATGTGATGGGGCCTAAGGGCTGGTTTACACCTATGCATTTTTTAATGCGTTTTCAGTTTTTCAGAAATACACTACAGTCCATTTTACATGGTTTGCTATGGATGTAGTTCACATCTCGTCCAGGCTAGGGAATGCAGGGGTAGTGTTTTGTCGCCAATTGGGGACATTAGGCACCAGCTGTATTATCTCAGGCAACAATTTAAGTTCCCTTTCCTCTTTTTTATCCTCTTTGAAGCTATTGTGATATAATCATAGCCAGGACCACTTACATCACCTGCAGTTGCCATTCCCTAGCCTGGACGAGGCTGACTGTGCCTTGGCGGAAGCCTGTGCTGGGCCCTGTTTTGTTTGGGTGAGTTTTGACCTGGGTCTTATGGATATGTGTGGGGTGCCGATGGGATGTATGGGAACCGGTATTTGAGGGTTTGGGAATTATGTACCCCACTGGTGTACCAAGCATTGACAGTATTAATTGATGATTTTCTGACTGTATATATTTCATTGTTTCCAACTAGAGTTTGGAGGTCAGTATAATCCCCTGAAGAAGCCCATGGGGGCGAAACCGGTTGGGATAACAGCTGACTGAAACCTAAAAATTGTTTGGCTGAACTCCTTTCATGTAATATTTGGAATTTACTGGTTGTAATGTTTATGTGTATAATTTAATGATAATTATGTTAAAATAAAGATTGAATGTTTTATTAAAAATACAATTGGTATTGATCAATTCTACAGCACCGCATAATCCCCTTGGGGAACACAGCTCTTCCATTCTATCTATAATTGGGATGAGGTGCCACAAACTATCAAGGCCACATGCCAAAAACTGACCAAGGATACATTCTATTAATTTACCCAAAGTACTGGTATGTTCCATGACTCAAGATGTGAGGAAAACTGTGAGATTGAGGGCAGAGAGACAGGTGAACCATAACTACCAGCCACCTCTAAGGGGGCTATTGGCTACAAAAATAATGAATAAAAATGATGCATAAAATGATATAGATACAATAAATTACAAATTGTAATAAAAAATGACAATGTTTTGGCCAGAAATATTGTACAGATTCGTACCATGGAATGTAAGCACTTTCAGCAATTTCAGAGGGAGAAACCAGGCAAGTTTATAATGAAAAAATAAAAAAAATAGAGTGTATTATTGCACAGAAAAATCCAGACATATTACACAGTATTGTGAAAAGAAACAAAGGAACCACGCTCTTATATCATAAATTACATATCACCATAGTGTATAAACAATAGTAAATAAACAAATATTTATGATTAAAGAGTTTTATTTTATGAACTATATAAAAGTGGCCAGACATATCCAAGCACTTAACCCCTGAAGATGTCAGATGTAGGCTGACGAAACGGCATTGGGTGATGTTTGAGATACATCATTTCCAGTCAGCTGGAACGCAGGTGGAACGCTAACCAGAGATTCATATACAATACATGCTGTTCCCTGTCTTCTTTGATGTAAGTGCAATAAAACCTTTTTTTAAATATATGATTTGAATTATTGCACGGTGAGAGCGTTCTTTCCTCTCCCTCGCTGTATGGCAAAACTTTGAATAAGCTATCTACATATATATTGAATGGATGACAGCAGCAGTTTGGATTAATTCCTGTGACCTCATGTATGACATCTTGGATTTTCCCATATGTGTAATTTGACTCCCTGTAATAGGGGTCAATTATGTCTGGTGAGTACATACTGTAGGGTGTCTGCATGTGGGTGGAGAGGAACCTTTCCTATACTCACGGAGGACGTTATTCACGTGTGGGATCTACACATGGGTGTCACAATTTTTATGTATTTTTTATAATTTAAATGAAGGTGTATTTATTTACTTGTTTGGTCACTATTGTTTATTTGCTATGGTGATATGTAATTTAAGATATAAGAGCATGGTTCCTTTGTTTCTTTTCAGGATATGTGTGTTTTTTACACTTTGTTTTTTGGTCATTGATTTGCGTGGGTGTGGAACCTATTGGTTCCTATATTTTCTTTTACATTACACAGTAGTGACATACACAATGTAAGCAGCTTTAGGAGGTCGCAGTTTAGGAGGGAGACACTAGGCTTTTTTTTTTTTAAAGAAATACAATTAGAGCATATTATTTCACTGAGGAAAAAAAAAGAAACAGAAAACATGTTCAGCACAGGCACACTATGTGAAATGCTTTAGTAGCCTTCAGCTTCACAGGAGGACAACAGACAAGTTAGAAAACAACTGTAGAGTTTTATTTTACAGAAAAAAGGCAGGAATATTAAACTGACTACATGTACAGTTTGTAGGAAGGGAGGTTTTAATCCAAATTAGAGTGTATTATTTAAAAGAAAAAAAACACAAAAAATGTAGATGCAAGCATCTTAAGAAAGCTGCAGTTTAAGAAGGACAAATCAGGCAAGTTTTTATCAAAAATCAAAATCCGAGTGTATTGTTTCACAGAAAGTTGACAAAAAATTGTACAGCCTCAACTGGACTGAGACTACATCAGCAGCTTTAGTAGGCCACAGTATGAGACAGATGTACCAGGGAGTAATAAATGAACGTTTTAGTGTATTAATTCTACATAAATATTGTACTGACTCCAGGGCCAGGAAAAGGAGGGGAGGAGTGTGCATGTACCCCAGGCGCTGTGTTGAGTAGATATGCTGGTGATCTGGATGCTTGTCATGTTCTTCACTGACACGAGTGACTTCAGTGTCACCCGTTTCAGAAGGTGCAGTGACTGATAGCTGCTGCTGGAGAAAGGATGTTGCTTTCTCCTGCAGCCTGTAGGGGGCAGAAAAAAGTCAGCTCTGAGACTTAGCACTCACCTTAGTCTCAGCATGGTGCTGCTAAAGATAGAAGTGGCTGCCCCCACAACCAGTCTGACCACAGAAACCCCCCCTTACCAACAACCAGTCTATTCACGGAAACTCCTCTGATAATTAGTCTGACAACAGAAACCCCCCAACAATCAGTCTGGCCACAGAACCCCCCCCCACAACCTGTATTGCCCTTCTTCCTCTCTCCACTCTCTAACTTTGTCATGTGACATGTCACCTGACCATAAAAGGGAAGACAATGTCTTCTCCTGCAGACACAGTGAGCACAAGGGTTGTGGGAAACATTTCAGCCCGAGACATCTCCTCTTCTCCTCAAACCCCCTTAGCCTCCTCCCTGTCTTAGGCTAGGCAAAATTGTATGCATTACCTCAATGAACAAAAATTCACAGCCCCTTTTGCGGGTGCACGATGGTGTCATTAATTCTCAATGGCACTCCCATGCACCATGCAAATGTTCACACTTTTGTGTCCATTGTGTCCAAAAGTACCATGCATTTTGGTGCGTCACAATTTTTAAAAAGGTCATGCATTTCTTTTGTGCATTTTTCACAAAGCGTGCACACTCTGTCATATCCACATAGCCAGAGAGAAGGCATTATATCATCTCACCACTTATTTTAAACCCCTAAAATACTGCACCAATTGCCAAAACCATGTGCATTGCATGGAGTTGCAGAGCGGCTGCAGATTATTATTATACAGGATTTATACACAGATCCATTCACTTTCATGGATCATTGGGCAGTTCAGCAGACAGCACTACCTATCACATCTGATGAGTGATACAACATCATAACTTTTGCCATGCATATGTATTCCCCCTATATGACTGCCTTTGCAGCTTGTAAAGGGTGGGAACAGTTGAGAGACATTGGAACACATTTCAACCTCCTGTTTTTAGCCCCCCAACTGCAAATGTAAACAAGGCGCTTGGGTTTGTTCATATGGATGGACCAAGAGTGGTAAAATTAAGCAGTTGAGCTGTGTTTTTATCATTCCCCTACCACCAACCTGAACAAGGAGATGCAGCTGTTCTGTACACATGTCATGACCACAGTGCTTTGCAGCCACAGCAAAAATTTTATTGAATGGGGCCACGCTGCAACTGCGTGCAATGCACACATCAGCAGCGAAGTGGGTCAGAGAGTTAAAGCATATTGCCTCCTCACCGCCTGTCAAACACCCTCTGAAAAGTGATATTGCCTGGCAGCAATGATAGCCATACATCTTAAAATGGCCTTTTCAGTAACTTCCTTACTTGCAGCCCCCTAGATCCCTCTGGTTCCATTCACCCCTCAGAGCCCACCAACCCTTCCCTCTTTCATTCCACTGACTGCCCTCAGATTGACTCCACTGACACTGATACAGTGCAATTTTCTCTCTTAGCAATACCGCTGACACAGGAACATTTTTTCTTACCAGCTGCTTCACCAACACAGAGACATTTTTCCCTTTCAGTCACACCACCAACACAGGGACTTTCATTTTCTCCACCATTGTTAACCACATATACAATTTTAAATGCTTCAATTTGCTGCAATGTACTATAACAATTGGTACTATTTCCAACTATATCACAAATATTACATACATTTTGCGTCGCACATTGCTATTTGCTCTGCCCCCTCCTCCCCTGGGGGGATGGCGTGGTTTGTCATCTTTGTCCTGTGCACTGAATAACCTTCTCCTGTCACTAACTGACTCCATGCATAGTATTTAACCACTTGCCTACCGGGCACTTAAACTCCCTTCCTGCTCAGGCCAATTTTCAGCTTTCAGCACTCTCACACTTTGAATGACAATTGCACGGTCATGCTACGCTATACCCAAATTAAATTTTTATAATTTTTTCACACAAATAGAGCTTTCTTTTGGTAGTATTTAATCACTACTGTGATTTTTATTTTTTGCTAAACAAACAAAAAAAGATCAAACATTTTTTTTAAAAAACTGTTTTCATAGTTTGTCATAACATTTTGCAAACAGGTCATTTTTCTCCTTTATTTATATGTGCTGATGAGGGTGCTGTGATGGGCAGTGATAGGCTGTACTGATGGGCACTGATAGGCTGAACTGATCGGCACTGATAAGGCAACACTGATGGGCACTGCTAAGGTGGCACTGATAGGCACTGATGAGGTGGCACTGATAGGCACTGATGAGGTGGCACTGGTGAGCATAGATAGGTGGCATTGATGGGTGGCACTGATGGGCTGCACTGAAGGGCACTGATAGGTGGGACTAATGGGCACTGATAGGTGGCACTGATTGGCACTGATCAGGAGGCACTGATGATGAGGCACTGATGGGCACTGATTGGCCTTACTAATCGGCACTGAAAGGTGTCACTGGTGGGCATTGATAGGTGGCACTGGTGGGCACTGGTAGGCAGCACTGATTTTCACTGGTAGGTGGCACTAGTGGGCACCTGCAGGTAGCACTGGTCAGAACAGATGGGGCAGTGGTGGCTCTCCATGTTCAGGACCGATGTCCCTCTGACAGAAGCTGGTGATCACCTTTTTTTTTGTCCTCAGGCTGTCAGGATGAGGAAAAAAAATAGCCGATTGCAAGCTCTATTTACATCAGGTTATCAGCTGTAATTGGTTCTATGATCAGCCGAGTCTCATTGACTCGCTGATCACAGAGCGCATTGCGCGTGTCCTGCAGGGAGCACGTAGGCAGCTCATGCATGTACATGGATGCCCTCACAGCAATTATGGCCCATGCTGTAGCTAAATTTTAGCTTTAGAGTGAGCGCAAAGGGGTTAAACATTTTCAATAGGCTTCATTTTGAACAGGACACTCACCAACCATGAGTGCATTTATTTCACTTTAAAAACCATTGAAATATTGTAGTGAGTACATGAACAGTATTTAAACACTTTCACTAGACAGCTTTTTAAGCAGGATAGATACCAGCCACCGTTTAAAAAATCAATATTAGAGTGTATTTGACTGAATAAAGCCCCCAAAATAATTTAATGCAGTATTGGTGGATTTCTACATGACATTCTTTTCAAACAGACCATTATCAGCAATTTTTAAAATCAAGAAATCAACACTACAGTGTAATCTATTTGTATTTAGGTATTTAGGCCCAAATCAAATATTTTTAATCACGAAATCAACTTACAGTAGTAGTAAACCTACAGTGTTATAGACACTTTATAATCGAGTAATAGCTATGTAGACAACATAACTGCTTTTATTAAAGGCTGAGTTCACCTTTTCAGGCAGAAATTCACTTTTCATAATAAATAGAAACCTTTTGTAATATAATCTCTATCCCAGCAATCACAATGTTCTCTCACTTACCTTATCTAAAAAAAAGGTTTGGAATTCCATGTTTCTGACTTTTTAACTTTCTATCTGGTTGCATCAGCTCTGGTAGGTCAGCTCTAGAGTTGAGCGAACCCGAACTGTAAGAGAAAAAGTCTGGGTTCGAGTTCGGGGTTCGGGTATTTTTTTGCGCCTGTTGAATAGCTGCAGGGCAGCCAATCAACAAGCGTTTCACTCGTTTGCCTTTAGAAGCCATCATAGCCATGCCTACTAATGGCATGGCTGTGATTGGCCAGTGCATCACATGACCCAGCCTCTATATAAGCTGGAGTCACGTAGTGCTGCATGTCACATCATCTCATACTAGTGTAGGCAGAGGATGCTGCTGCTGCTGTGAGGGACAGATTAGCTTTAGAAAATCATCTCATACTAGTGTAGGGAGAGGATGCTGCTGTTGCTGTGAGGGACAGATTAGCTTCAGAAAATCTGTTAAAAACAGCGATTTATTGGTGGGTGGGTGCTAGAGGAGATTTTTGTTTGCTAGAGTACATTTTATTTGCTAAGCAAAGTGCCTCATATAAAACCTAAGCAATTTTTCTGTTTGTTATTTGGGTGTTTGCAGCCATTTTTGCAAGTGCAGTGCACTAACAACTAGATTTGAGTGAATCCGGACTGTAAAGCTCGGGTCCGTACCGAACTTTGGGGTGTGCGGGACCCGGACCCGGACCCGGACTTTTCAAAAAAAGTCCGGGTTTGGGTCCGGGGTTCTGGTAATTTTAATGAAAAATCTTAAAAATGCTGTAAAAAAGCCCAGGAAGGTCCAGGCCCAGGGCGTGTGGGGTTTCAAGCCATGCCTGGGCTCGAAATGTCAGGCCTAAGTGAGTTTAGATCAACAATCACGTGACGTGAACGTTTTTACCGACGTTTGTGGGTTTATTGTTTGTCTTTTTAACGAATCCAAAATATACTCCGTGAAACGAATCGTTTATTTTACATGAGATCGTTTGTTTTTAGAGGAGATCGTGGGTGGGTGGTTATTTAGCGACAAAAATTGTCTAAAAGACTTCGATTAGACAGGGAGTGTCGTTGTCGTCGTAGGAGAGGGATGTGAT
>BLSH010213159.1:0-10162 GCA_018402905.1 Glandirana rugosa | reverse complement strand
GCCCCCCCCCCCCCCCCAGTCCTTACCAGGCCCTTCAGGTTTTTTGACAAAATTTATCCCCCAGGATAGGGGGGGCGAGCGAGCGCCCCCCCTGAACCATACCAGGCGACATGCCCTCAACATGGGGAGTATGAGTGCTTTGGGGCAGGGGGGGCTCTGCGCCCCCAGCCCAAAGCACCTTGTCCCCATGTTGGGGACAAGAGCCTCTTCCCCACAACCCTGGCCTGTGGTTGTGGGGGTCTGTGGGCAGGAGGCTTATCGGAATCTGGAAGCCCCCTTTAATAAGGGGGCCCCCAGATCCCGCCCCCTCATGTGAATTAGTATCTGGTACATTGTACCCCTACTATTCACCAAAAGTGTCAAAAAAGAAAAAAAAAAACACAGGAGACAATTAGGGACAAGTACTTTATTGAAAAATAAAAATAAGTTCCCCCCTGTTGTAATCCATCGTCAATCATGGCGAGTGACGGACCCGAAAAAAAAAACCAAAAAAAATGAACAGCACCTCGTCCATGGGAGGGCTCCCGCCAACTGAGCTCTCTTTGTTTTGACGTTTTATTTATAATGAAGGGCGGGGCCACCCAGTGACGTGATTGAGTGACTGGCCCCTCTGATGTCACCCGGGGGCCCTGCCCTGCACTTTAAATAAAACGTCAACACAAAGCCAGCACAGACGGCGGCAGCCCTGCCATGGAGGAGGAGCTGTGTGCGCTGTCTGCGGCAATGTATTATGGGGCGCTCCACGGCGGCGAAGTCGCTGCAAACACCCCATAATGTTCTAAATTCGACGAACGAGTGAACGCCCGATGTTTGAGTCGAACTTATGTTTGACTCGAACTGCGGACCCATCCCTAGTCCCAATCAATACTTCTCTGGATGACTCCAATAGGGAAAACCACTCACAACAACAATTCATCATTAAGTATCATGCGGTACTAGCACAATCAGCCTATGTTACAAGATGGAGCATTGTCGCTCCGCTGTCAGCCAGAGTCAGCATTTGTTCCAGCAACTGGTATCAGCCCAGATGTGATGTCACAAGGGAACTGGAAGTGATGACCATGGACCATGTACTCCCCGACCATGGTCTCCACCCCAATACATTTTGCCAATCGGCATCATATCATGCTATATTCCATGCAGTGCTGTCCCTCATCAACGTATATATGCCTGAAGGTGAAAGGTCTATTTTTTCTCATCTATTCAAGATTGACCTCTCATTTGAGACAAGTTGAGCAGTCAAATGAAACTACAGATGATGGAAAGGCTCATTTATGTTGATACCAAATAGATGGCAAAATGTCTGTTATGTCCTTGTACTGTCATGTATAAGCTGTGGCCATACCATCGTGTTAAGTATTATGTTTTCATTTTTTATTACTTTCCAAATCAATAAACATTTTTCAGAGAAAAAGGACTAATTTCCAGAATCTGAAGGCATGATTAAGTTCAAGATGACACATTTTTTTTAGACACAGATTAGTCACAAAGTAGGGCTAACTAATATGAAGATAATTCACTCCAATTTGAATCCATTATGATCCAACAACAAGGATGGTTAGATATTATTAAAATACTATACATCTGTATCAGTTGGGGAGACTGCCCTAAATGGAACCGGAGGTTTCTATAAATGTTGTCACCCCAAGTGAGATTTTACATTATTCACATGCTGTTATCAAGGTGGATTGTATAATTATCCTGGATATTGAATAGGGTTATTAACTGATCAACCTGTAGTTGTAATTGAAGGTATGTGGTAACTGAAGGCTTCCTTTCTCAGTGATACATATCACTAAAATTAGTTTTTAGTTGAGCGAACCCGGACTGTAAAGTTCAGGTTCGTACCGGACTTTGGGGTGTCCGTGTCCCAAACCCGGACATTTGAGAAAAAGTCCGGGTTCGGTATTCGGGTATTTTTCGTGCCTATTCAATAGCTGCAGGGCAGCCAATCAACAAGCGTTTCACTTGTTTGCCCTTAGAAGCCATCAGAGCCATGCCTACTAATGGCATGGCTGTGATTGGCCTGTTCATCATGTGACCCAGACTATTTTTGACGCCTGTTGAATAGCTGCAGGGCAGCCAATCAGCAAGCGTTTCACTCGTTTGCCCTTAGAAGCCACCACAGCCACGCCTACTAATGGCTTGGTTTTGATTGGCTAGTGCATCATGTGACCCAGCCTCTATATGAGCTGGAATCACATAGTGCCGCGTGTCACATTGTCTTGTACTGGAGTAGGGAGAGGATGCTGCCGCCACTGTGAGGGAGTGATTAGCGTTCTAATATCATCTCATCCTGCATTAGAGACAGGTTCCTGGCGGTGCTGTGAGGGAAAGATTAGCGTTCTAATATCATCTCATCCTGCAATAGAGACAGGTTCCTGGTGGTGCTGTGAGGGAAAGATTAGCATTCTAATATCATCTGATACTGCATTAGGGACAGTGTCCTGGTGATGTGAGGGAAAGATTAGCGTTCTAATATCATCTCATACTGCATTAGATACAGGTTCTTGACGCTGTGAGGGAAAGATTACCGTTCTAATATCATCTGATACTGGAGTAGGTACAGGTTCCTGGCGCTGTGAGAAAAAGATTAGCATTCTAATATCATCTGATACTGCATTAGGGACAGGTTCCTGGTGCTGTGCGGGAAAGATTAGCGTTCTAAAATCATTTTATACTGGAATAGGGAGAGGTTCCTGTCGATGCTGTGAGGGACAGATTATTGTTCTAAAATCATTTCATACTGCAGTAGGGACAGGTTCCTGTCGGTGCTGTGAGGGACAGATTATCGTTCTAAAATCATCTCATACTGGTGTAGGGAGAGGTTCCTGTCAGTGCTGTGAGGGACATATTATCGTTCTAAAATCATCTCATAGTGGAGTAGGGAGAGGTTCCTGTCGGTGCTATGAGGGACAGCTTATCATTCTAAAATCATCTCATTCTGGTGTAGGGAGAGGTTCCTGTCGGTGCTGTGAGGGACAAATTATCATTCTAAAATCATCTCATACTGGTTTAGTGACAGGTTCCTGTCTGTGCTGTGAGAGACATATTATCGTTCTAAAATCATCTCATAGTGGAGGAAGGAGAGGTTCCTGTCGGTGCTGTGAGGGACAGATTATCGTTCTAAAATCATCTCATACTGGTGTAGGGACAGGTTCCTGTCGGTGCTGTGAGAGCCATATTATCAAATAAACAATTAAATATCGGAGCCAAGCAAAATAAACAGGTAAGCTGCTGAACACTGTAAGGATAAATCCCAACCTCAATTCAAATAAACAATAAAAAGTGCAGCGCTATCACTGATGAAACATTCATATAAACAACATGAGCTATATGTGTCAAATGAAGTCCCATAAATAATGATCCAAACTAATGAGAAAACTGATGAAAAAACCACATGAACCATATATCAAGGTCCCATAAATTTAGATCAGAAATATTAGATCCAAATGCGGAAAAAAAGTAAGAAAATTCCAGAAGCAGGGAAAAGCGATACAAGTATAAGGCGGCTTTTCAGTGTGCATAGACTGACTTCCAGGTGTTCACACAGTGCAGATGATCTCCACCACCAAGGTTTGTCAAGCCCCTCACCTTATCTATCCGACCTTCTGCGGATCAGATCAGCCTCTAACCACCTCCAACAGGAAACAGCTGTGATGATGAACTTTTCAGCATAGGCTGTGCTCCCTCTTGTTGCTCTCCGATCTCCCTCTCCAATATCAGCATATGTAAAAAATAGTGCAAAGACTAGTGCTCTCTGTCTCAAATCATTTAATACGAATAAGAAGTAAAATAATACACTCACATTAAAAAGCACTTTCGAGGCAAGTGCTGGCCGTATCCACATAATAATAACAGAAACATAACCTTTACGTGGAACATCAATGAGGATCAGGCTACTTTCCTTGACTTAGAAATCACTAAGAAGGATGGACATTTCATTACAAAAAATCATTTCAAAAACACGGATCGAAACTCCTATATCCCAGTAACTAGCTGTCACCATAATCCATGGCTATGCAACATTCCGAAAGGGCAGTACGTCCGAATTCGAAGAAATTGCACTTCGGAGGGTGACTACCTGACCCAATCTCAAACTCTAGCCGAGAGATTTATACAAAAAGGATACTCGCCATCTAGAGTTAGAAAAGAGATCGAAGTAGTCAGAATGATGGATAGAAATCAGATGTTAGCTGATCCCATACGTACAGATACCCCTCCCCAAGAGGAATATCGGATAATCTTGGATTACAATATACAACATAAAAAGTTCAAACGAATTATCAAAAAACACTGGAACATCCTTAAGGCTGACAGAGTATTGGGACCAGTCCTCCCTAGCCTTCCCAAATTTGTATATCGAAAAGCCCCTACCTTCAGGGATATCCTGGCCCCTGGAGTCATCGACCCACCAAAAGAAGTAGAGAATAGATTATTCTCCTTTCTGTCCGGTTATTACGCTTGTGGCAGATGTGTGGCATGTAGAAGTTGTAGGTCGAACCTCAAAAAACGGAAAGAGTTCATCTCTACAGCCACTCAAAAAACATATAATATCAAACAGCTAATAACGTGTGATACCGTAGGGGTGGTTTATATGTTGGAATGTGAGTGCGGCCTTCAGTACGTCGGCCGCACTTCCAGGCCATTACATATTAGGCTAGCTGAGCATGTAAATAATATTAAAAGAGGCCTCAGGACACATAATGTGTCCCGACATTTCCGTATTCATCATGACAGGAACCCCAAAGGGTTAAAATTTTTGGGTATTGAGAAAGTTACGCGTCATTGGAGAGGTGCCAATTTTGTCTGCCAGTTGAGCCAGAGAGAATCATCCTGGATATACGAAACAGGTGTAATGGCTCCCCTGGGGCTCCACATCGGTTTTGACCTTAACTGTTTCATCTCTAACAGATAATTTTTGTTATATAAATTAAATCTATATAATGTGACGGGTATTTATGTACACTGCGAGCTGCTTAAGTGACTAGACACGTGACTCCAAAAAATTATACATTTTTATATATTTTATACATTATATATGATAATTTATATATATATAATATATTTTAATACTAACTCTTACAAATTTTAATTTTAATATTTCCTAATTGTATTCATTTAAAGTTTGCCTTATTCATGTTTAGACTACAGACCTGTAAACGTGAGTTTGGGATCTTATCCCTATCAATTTTGGTCATTCATGCGATCCCTTACTAAGGAAGATCAAGACCATTGTTAAAATGTATAGGACTTCGCATTGACCGCGCGTTCGGTCGTTATAGCAACCGAAGTTATTTATTTCGTATAAAAACACAAGCTGGTGATAGTGACTCTACCCCTTGCTGAGGAAGTCTACGTCCACCTGGCAAGACGTAACGCGTACGAGGGGAGGAGTCACGTTTGGACGTCACCAGCAGCTCGCAGTCAGGAGACCGTTCGTGGGTATCTGAAAGTATCCCAGCGGCTCCATATGGTATTATGTGGATACGGCCAGCACTTGCCTCGAAAGTGCTTTTTAATGTGAGTGTATTATTTTACTTCTTATTCGTATTAAATGATTTGAGACAGAGAGAACTAGTCTTTGCACTATTTTTTACATATGCTGATTATTGGAGAGGGAGATCGGAGAGCAACAAGAGGGAGCGCAGCCTATGCTGAAAAGTTCATCATCACAGCTGTTTCCTGTTGGAGGTGGTTAGAGGCTGATCTGATCTGCAGAGGGTCGGATAGATAAGGTGACGGGCTTGACAAACCTTGGTGGTGGAGATCATCTGCACTGTGTGAACACCTGGAAGTCAGTCTATGCACACTGAAAAGCCGCCTTATACTTGTATCGCTTTTCCCTGCTTCTGGAATTTTCTGACTTTTTTTCCGTATTTGGATCTAATATTTCTGATCTAAATTTATGGGACCTTGATATATGGTTCATGTGGTTTTTTCATCAGTTTTCTCATTAGTTTGGATCATTATTTAAGAGCCATATTATCGTTCTAAAATCATCTCATAGTGGAGGAAGGAGAGGTCCCTATTGGGGCTGTAAGGGACAGATTATCGTTCTAAAATCATCTCATACTGGTGTAGGGAGAGGTTCCTGTCGGTGCTGTGAGGGACAGATTATCTTTCTAAAATCATCTCATACTGGTTTAGGGAGAGGTTCCTGTCGGTGCTGAGAGGGACAGATTATCGTTCTAAAATCATCTCATACTGGAGTAGGGAGAGGATCCTGTCATGCTGTGCAGACAGATTATCGTTCTAAAATCATCTCATACTGCAGTAGGGACAGGTTCCTGTCGGTGCTGTGTGAAGTAATATGAAGTAATTTGCTATACCTGTTCAGTTCCATTTTGTTTTACAGCAGCCATTTTAAACTAGTTAAAAGTTTTGTATAGAAGTTCTCACACACATTTCCCACCAGATAAGCAAGTTTGAGCAAAACATGTTATTTCCCTGAAATGACGCTTATACATCTGCTAGCCAAGGTCCATTCTCGTCATATATTTTGACTATCATTTCTGTTATGGTCTTCATTGCATTGTTATAAGAAATGTTTCATCTTGTTATGTATTTCCTGGTGCATCTTCATGGCAGCATACACATGGGTTGTGGCTCCGCCCCCACAACATGATAGGACTGGTTAACTATAAATCAAAGACAGACCCGGCTCACAGCATTCTCCTTTTTTTCCTCACCTGATCAGGACTGGAGTCGCGAGGTATCCCTTACCGCTTGTCGCCCCAGCCAAGTTCAGTTCAGCCTCTCTTGGTTGGAAGTCCTTCCTGTACAGTCTCTAAACGAGCTATATGGTTGGAGCCCCATTCTGGTGGTCTGGGGGGCATATTTCAGCTTCTCCTGGGTGGGTGTCCTTCCTGTACAGTCTCTAAATGAGCTATATGGTTGGAGCCCCATTCTGGTGGTGCAGGCCTCTCAAAGAAAGCTTTAAACAAGCTTTGAAGTAAGTGGCAGCGTTTCCCTTTGCTTTCCATATGCTTTTTTGTGGGAATTTGCCATTTCTAAGATGGCTGCAGCAGTGCAAGTACACTCTGAGCATGAGAGGCAGGAAGTGGTGCAGCCTCTGTGACCAGT
Organism: Glandirana rugosa; assembly: GCA_018402905.1. Taxonomy (NCBI): domain Eukaryota; kingdom Metazoa; phylum Chordata; class Amphibia; order Anura; family Ranidae; genus Glandirana; species Glandirana rugosa. Next base: position 3,076 of record BLSH010213159.1, on the reverse strand, counting down.
TTCCTGGCTAGAGCTTTTCCAAGATGATGATCTGAGCATGCTTGGGCACTGATATCACTAATGGTAAAATGTGACAGTTTTAAATGGCTTCATGGCATTTTTGGGCAACACATGGTGGAGCTCTCTACTCATGCATGCTGGATGCTTATGTGCTCATTGTTTGCAGGTATGTTTTCCCTTTGTATGATATTCATCTGGACTTTTCCTTTCTCTTTCTCAGTGTTGCTCTGGGATCATTGTACTCTTTATGGCGTTCACCTGGGCTCTTCCTATCCCCTTCTCAATGCTTGCTCTGGGATCACTGTGCTATGCTGTTTTTTAATTTAAGTCTGCTATTTGCTCTGTTTCTATGGGGAACGCTGTCCAGTCAGACCACCCATTGCTTTTAAGGTAAAGGGATTAGGTAAGTAGTGAAGATTGAGAAAAAGAGAGCTAATATCCATAGTCCTGTAAGGATCACAAGATGGAGGGAGCCTTCTAAAGGAACAGACATCCAAGCAATGTTGAGTAAGGTCACCATTTTACCCCCTCATTGTCATTTCTCCCCATTTACAAACATCACAAGTTACCAGACCTAATAGGTACTGCATTTGTTGTAGAAAGTCATTGCCTGCCAAGCTAGTATGTCAAATCTGCCTGGAACAAGCAGGATACAGCCCTGCAAGGACCTCAAGATGAAGGTAGCCTTCTAAAAGCCAGAACAATCACCATTTAGGCACAGACATCCAAGGTCATCATCTCACCTCTGATTATTATTGCTCCCTGTTTACAAACATCACAGTTTACCAGCCCTAATGGTGGCTGCATTCGTGGTGGAGAGTCATTGTTTGACAAGCTAGTATGTCAAGTCCGCTTGGAGGAAGCGACAACTGACAAATAAGGGGATGTCTGGAAAGTAGCTGCCTTGATTAAAGAATTGGCCAAGGAGTTGATACATGAAGCCTGTACTCCCCAGTCGGTGGCTGAATTGCCTAGCACTTCCAACCAGAGCCAGTAGGTGGTGTCCAAATTGGAAAGCTTGTCAGAGGAAGAAAGTGTTAAAGAGGCCACAGGCTTTGAAGATTGCCCAATAGAGCCTTTTTGTAAGGCAATTGCCTGGGGTGAAGTGGAGTAAACTCTCCACAAGGTTAGAAAGCATTCATTCCCTTCACTGAACAACTGGAGGAGTTAATCCAGGAAGAATGGAAGGGTCAGAGAAAAAGACCCGTATAAACAGGTTGTCAAAACTGTATACTCTGAAAAAGCTAACGGTGAACCTGCTGCAGTCTCCTTCAATGAGGGATGCATCATTAATGTAGCTGGCAAGACATGTCAACTTGTTGTTATGTTCAAGGAGGCTCTAGTCTGAAAATTAGATCTAGATCTGAAGTGCTCCTACATACTGTAGCATCTGCAGGTGGCAGCAGACAAGCAATAACCAGCCCCTGTGCTGAGTGGGTCTAATGGGAGTGGTTTCGTAATTATCAACCAGCTGCTGCACCTGCCAGACTCTGAGGAAGGTAGCAGGGTCTGCATCCCTTTAGACATGGTTTTTCTATTGGGAGTATCTTACCAAAATTACTTTTTTGTTGCAGTGGATGCCAAAAATCTGACTTTTATCTTGATGCAGACTTCCGGGAATGTCAGTGAGTCAGTCACGCAAACAGGAAATGATGTTGCAGGGGGGTGTTCCGTACACATTCTGGGTAGAGAACACCTTCAGATAGTCATATTGCATTGCATTTTACAGAAAATGACAGCCCTGCAGATTGAAAAGTGGAGTAACCCTTTAAAGAAGCCCTTCTGGAAGAAGTGAAGAGACAAGGTGGTAACGGCTTTGTAGGAGCTTAAATTAGTTTTTTTCTTTTTAGGTTTGTGTCAGTAGACGTCAGTTGATGTTTTTCAAGAGTGGTGTTCCCCGCGGTCACAGCAAGGAGAGAATTAGCTGAAGCCATGGTAGGCGAATTGCCTTAAAAAATAAATAAATAAAACTGGTGCAAGATACCAGACAATGGATCCAATCTATTTGTGAGTAGACAGGATACAGCCACCTCAAGGGTGACCACTGGCAGGTCAGGGCGAATGTCATCTGACAAAAAACAGAAAATTATGAAAGTTCCAGCATACAGGCGGCAACTCCCAAATAGATACAAGGAGGCAAAATCCTACGGACCGGGAAAAAGATTGGTGAAGGAACTGGAGAAGTACCCAATCTTCATTATTAAAGCCTTAAAACTCTAAGGCACCTGTCTTGGGAGAACAGCGAAAGTCTTTTTAAGGGTGCACTCATACAAGGGGGTGCCTGTGTGAAGCTTTGTGCACACACCTGGATGGAAAATATTCAGGATCAGTGGGCCATATCAGTTATATTGGCGTGACATTGGTGGAAGTTTAAGGGATGTCAACCTTTCTGGTACAATCATTTTTACTGAAAAAGCATAACATCATGACAAACGTTCACTCATGCAGGGGCGTAATTCAATGAGCATAACGATCATATAACATTGATAGGTGGGATGTCCACCTTTCAATCTCTTCCAGTCAGCCAGGCTACCAGAATTGATGGAAAATTTTAAAAATTCTGGTCAAGTTTTGTAGCCGGATAAAATAAACGAGCAATATTAAAGGTTCCAGTTGCCTAGAGGAGATGAGGATTTGGTTCACCTCTGTTCCGGGGAAAAAAAAAAAAAAATCAGGTAATCTGTGCCCAGTGGTAAAAAAAAAAAAAACCCTCAACAAGCACAGGAAATTGGAGCCGTGCAAGATAGAAAACCTCCAATCCATTATATTATTGATAAATCTGGGAGACTGAATGCTCAGTAGGTTTATCAGACACCTACATGTCCCAATTCATCCTCAAATCCTCTGCTAGTTTCAGTGCATCCCCTTCGGTCTGTACATCTCCCCCAGGGCATTCACAAAGGTCTCACTGTCTGCAATAGTGACTGAGAAAATTCAGTAGAACTTCCACAAGGGAATATCCGTCCTCTGATAGAGAAAGTCAAAGGTGCTTTGGGACTGAAGTCTCTCCAGCAGAACAGTGACGGAGTATCCTTGGTTCTTTGTAACTGACCAATTGTTTTTGAATGAACATTAT
>BLSH010213158.1:3285241-3299236 GCA_018402905.1 Glandirana rugosa | reverse complement strand
ACCTCCTATGTAACTCTAAACATGTAACCAGTAAATTTTTTTAAAGCATCGCCTATTGAGATTTTTAAGTAACGTACTTTGTCACCATTCCACGAGCATGCCCAATTTTAAAGCCTGACATTTTAGGTATCTATGTACTCAGTGTAACATCATTTTTCAGATCTTACAAAAAAAAACTGGGGTATATATTGTTTTTTTGTTAAAAATTCATTAATGTGTATTTTTTCCAAACAAATTGCTTTTGGAAAACTGCTGTGCAAATACCGTGTTACATAAAAAATTGCAACAATTATCATTTTATTCCCTAGGGTCTCTGCTAAAAAAAAATGTATAATGTTTGGGGGTTATAAGTCATTTTCTAGCAAAAAATACTGATTTAAATTTATAAACAAAAAGTGTTTATGGATATGAGGGTGGGGAGGTCTGTGTTATAATCCATCAGATATGAAGTGGGCAGGGCTGACACTACCTGCTTAGAAATTCAGAGCTGTGTTGTCATGTCAATCTAGAAGGTAAAAGAACACTTTTTTCTGGTGCATCCACAGTTTTCTGTACTTGCAGTAGGTTTAAACAGATTGGTTGTGGTCAGTATGAAGTCTGAAAACCCAACTTGAAAAGATCATGGCTGCTGCTGCCTACATGTTTCATGTAATGTCAACTAAGTTCATTTTCATCCAGTCTATAGAACTTCTCTTTTATTACACTATAAAATATAAAACATAGACATATTACCTATGTGACATGACTTGCAACAGGAGCAGCTGTGCATATTTCTTAGGTGACTGTCTGATAACTGACAAAACAATGTACACGTAAGCTCATAATAAAATAGGTTAGCAAACAAAATGTAAAAAGTGATACAAACAGCTTTTCTTCCAAGTTTGGAAGTCTTGTAAGCCTTTTGGTTAGGTCAGAATGATGGCTAAGTGACAAAGGCCAAATGGAAAGCAATAGTGAAAACAAGGTTCCAGGTTTGAAGTTCACCAAAGACAACAAGCAATCATGCAAAATGTGATAACAGTAATGGCGGCTATGTAGTTATTATTTGTCCTTACGTTACTGGGGTTCTTGCTTGCAGTACTAATTGTATGGAAAAACGTCAATGTGATTCAGTGTGCTCACATCTACAAAGTAAAACACATACCAAAAACTAGCAATAAAAAAATGAAATAAAAAGGTTTGTGAAGATGGTCATGACCCTCATACCAATGGTATAGACCAGTAATCCCCAAACTGCAGCCTGCAAGTTGGATAAAACTAGCAAAGGATCATATCCAGCCCAAAGCACTGTTCCATCCACTGATACAAGGCACTATTCCTCTCACTGATATCAATGGCACTATTCCTCCTATTAATACCAATGATGGGGCACTATTCCTCCCACTGATACCAATGATGGGGCACTATTCCTCCCCCTAATACCAATGATGGGCACTATTCCTCCCCCTAATACCAATGATGGGCACTATTCCTCCCACTAATACCAATGATGGGCACTATTCCTCCAACTCATACCAACAATGAGGCACTGTTCCTGCCACTGACACCAATGATGGTGTTATATTCTCTAAGTTGTGAGAGACACAAGACTGGTCTGGAACAACCAATGTTTGTTTCAGGACTCACAGTACACTCTAACATGCATCTCAAAACAGGTATCTCTTGGTATGCTTCCCTTACATTGTGTTGCATTATCACGCGGGTCCTCACTGTCCTCTAAGATGGCTTCCATGTCCCTTGTCATCACTCCTGCGTGGAACCAGCCTTAAAGTGACAGTGCATGCGAAACCCCTCGGTTATAACAGATGGGGTACTATTTCTTCTAACAATGAGGCACTGTTCCTGCCACTGAGACAAATGATGGGGCACTATTCCTTCCAATAACACCACAATAGGGTACTATTCCTTTCACTGACACCAACAATGGGACACTATTCCTCCAACTAATACCAATGATAAGGCACTGTTTCTACCACTGACACCAATGATGGAGCACTATTCCTTCCAATGACACCAATGTTGGGACACTATTCCTTCCACTGACACCACAATGGGGTTCTATTCCTTCTACTGACACCAACAACGGGGCACTATTCCTCCAACTAATACCAATGATAAGGCACTGTTTATGCTACGGACACCAATGATGGGAAACTAATCCTTCCACTGACATCAATGATGGGGCATTATCTGTCTCACTAATACCAATGAGGGGACACTATTCCTCCTCATACTGACCACAGGCACTATGTGATTTATTTAGTCCCACTAACCATCGAGCCTGAGTCATTGTTTATTCCCATTGAATCTGGGACAGTTTCTATTCCTACTGGCCGCAATCTGCCACCCCCCCCCCCCCCAACCCACCAAAGTCTGAAGAACAGTGAATTGACCCTTTGTTTAGAAACTTTGGAGACCCCTGGTATAGACCATGCTGTTTTCAGATTGAAAGGTAATAAAACTTAATTTCATTCTCTGTTAGAAATGAATAGTCCAGCATTAGTTGTTGCAACTTTCACTGCAATACTCGCCTTCCATCTGGCACTGCTCCCCACAAAACTTAGCGCTCTGCAATCCAACGTTGGTCCTCTTCTGACTTGAATGAAGCCTGGTGTCATGTAACCCACTTCCTGTGAGTGCAGGGTGTCATGGACACACCCCCTGGGAGAGCATCACCATGGATTCTTGTACTGACAATAGAATGATGCAGAAAACAGTGCTGGTGTCATCCGATTAGTGATGGTTTCTGTGTCACTGAGGAATGCCAATGCCAGAGAAGAGGTGAAGAAAAGGAGGAGCCTGCATGTCACCAGATTGGTCTGAAGTCATGTAAAACAATATAAGTATAAATAAAACTGTAAAAATACATGTAAGGGGGCTTTAGGGCAATGGTCTCCTAACTGTGGCCCTTGGGGCACTATTTCACCAACTGGACGATTTATTCTTCCCATTGATACCAACAATGGGGCACTATTCCTCCCATTAAAAGCAATGATGGGGCACTGATGCTGGGGCATTTTCTACTCCCACTGGCAACAGTCCAGCCCCCTAAAGCCTGAAGGACGGTAAACTGGCCCTTTGCTTAGAAAGTTTGAAGACCCCTGCTCTAAAGCTGGATTTGGGCTTTAATATGATTTATCATTAGTCATTTCAATTCATTTTTTTAATCCAACGTATAATCACCATAAATGTGTTTCTTTTTTTAGATATTACTAAAGTTATACTATTCTAGAGAAAACATTTCAGAAAGCATTTGACAATAATAGCTACTTTTTACAATCCGCTTTTCCTTTGCCTTGCAGTTTCTGTTCTAAAAATACCGTACCCTGAGATATGCATTCCTTAACAGTATACACAACCATTCTCACCTCTTTGGTGCTGGCGAATTGTGTCCTGTACTTTCCTTTAAAGTGTATGTCATAAAAAGAAAATTTTAAAAACATATACAGGTATCTCTCTGCAATACATTCACATTTCTCCATGTTGTCTCCCTTTAAATACCCTGTAAGTACAGAAAAATACACATTGCCAAAAAAGCACTGAGCTACTAATTTCCTCTTGGGGACTGACAATGCATAGGATTTTTTCTTTGGCTTAAAATGTACAAGAAATTACATAGTGACACAGTTGATAAGGTTGAATAAAGACAACAGTTCATCCAGTTCAACCTGTGTTGGTGTGTGTGTTTGTGTAGATATATAAGAAATGGTATTGTGCAATCTGTGTGTGAAAGTGTCAAACTAATTATTTTACCATCTAATGGTGTAAAAACACTCAAAATATTAAAGTGGCATTAGTGCAACAATTCATAAAATCAAATATTGCATGAAAAGTAACTCAGTGCCGTAAACTAATCATATACATATAGCTTTGATAAATGTAAATAAAATACAAGTTATGAAAAATACAGCGGCATATTCCGCCTCTCACTCTACTTCCGGTATTCCTGTGCGTTCCGGCCAAGTCCTACGCATTATATAACATCACGTGACTTCTTCAGGGTGACCCTAAGGAAGTCATGTGACATAACATGTAGAACATGGCCGTAATGCACAGGAATACCGGAAGTAGAGTGAGAGGCGGAATACGCCCCTGTATTTTTCTCTGAATGGTGGTTTTCATTTTATTTGATGTAAGCAGCCATTTGTGAGATAATAAATGTCCCTTGCTTAATGACACCACACTATGGGAGCCTGTCTATTTTGTCCACTTGTATGAGGGCAATTTCTGACTACCAGCTTTTAGTGGAGCCCAGCTGAGTCCGTGAGGAGAGTGGAGAAAAATGAGGGACGCCCTTAAAGGAGAGTGTAGGAGTCGGATGATTATCTGAAGGCATATTTTGTTCTGTATTGAGGTGAGAGTTCTGGGAGCACGAGGGGGGCAGCACCAACACAGAAGCCCCTTTGGCGGTGTACAGAAAGACCCACCAGATCGGCTCCAGCTGCATGACTTGAGCACCTTATTGACCTACGTTGAGCACCTTAAAAGCACTGCATCACTTTACGTTGGAACGAGTGGAACTGTTTCATGTGTTTTTCCCTTATGGATTTAAGGAGTTTATGGACATGTATATAATATTTCAATGAGATCAACTGGGGGATTACTGGTTCTACTTGCACAGATCAGAATATGCATATTTTATCAAACCCTATGGTCCATGCCTACAGACCTCAGTTTGTAGATTAAGCATTTGTTTCAGCTATGCCCAGTTGCTAAACTATTGAATCCCTCCCAGTCTCTTCATCTCCACCACATAGAAAGTAATTGTACTGTAGTCCAATATAAAAACTGGGAGGGCTAATAAAGACTCCTTGATATAACTGAGGCAGAGAGCATGGACAAAGGACTGCTTTGAGTTTCTGACAAGATGAACAGAATATTTTTCCATTATTAAACAGGCATAAATAAAACACTTTCAGCTGTATATTTAAAATAGCAAAAGGGAACAAATGAGAGAAGTCCATTGTTAGGATTTACGTCCATTTTCATGGTTGCACTCCAAGGGGTTGATTTACAAAAGGCAAATGTACTTAGTAAACTATGTTCATTTTCACATTCACGCCTCTCTACATTTCCATGTTTGTGACATTGCTAATGTATTTTTTTCATGTAGATGTAGAATTTACAAAGGATGGAAGTACTTTTTTTTTTTTTTAACAGTTGAAGGATGGACTTATTTAACGAATGTAGCATAATTGAAATTACAGCACACATTTTTGAAATATGATGATGAACTTACTGAAGTAGAATTCTTTACATTTTTAAATTCTGCTAAAAGCTTGAAGACAAGGAAGATCATATTGCTATGTAATGCTGAATAGTGTATAACCAATTAAAATAGAGGGAACAAGTGTCTTACCAATAACGTATATTAGCTTAACAATATTTTAATAGACCTCAACTCTTTCACACAAATATTTAAAACAAAGAACCACTAAAAAGAGGAACAATACTTTATTTTATCTAGGAAACAAAAATATATCTTGCACAGAAATACACTTAACACACATTTAAAACCCCGTAAAATGCTGTTTCCAGGATGGCACTTGGTACATTCTGAATTATTGATGACTATAATTTAGCTGTATCAATTTATATGGTTACTAAAATGTCTTATTATATAGCACCATAAATACAGATAACGTTGTTGAGTCAGATGCCTGCTCTCAATTATCAATTCTGGTGCACTTTTAATTCTTTAGAACTGAATCTGAAGCATATCTGACTATAATTTAAAGGATATGACCACCTTAGCTTTATGTTTTAGTATTACACATAATGTTGGGATGTTGATGTGGGTACACTATGAGCCTCGTTAAGCTATATTCTCACCACAACTTCATTGATTGCACATCTTTCGTGTTTGCACCAGTAATGCCTCGTACACACGGTACGACGATCGCACGTACGATCGTGTCGAATCGTATGTTGGCTGTTGTATGCAGCATACTGACTGCACTACACGATCGTACGGCCGGGGAAAGAACATTCAGGTGCATGTAATTAGCATCCAGCCATTCCTGACTTTGGGCATGCGTGTTTTGCACAATACAACTTTGTTGTACCAACTGCTCTGTACACACGATACAACGGTCGTATGAGAGCTTGTTGGTACGACCAAGTTTTCTAGTCCGCTCATACAACTCCCTTGTACGACCGTCGTATGTTTGACTGTTCAAATCGCGCATACGAACGATTGATTTCGCATACAACGGTCGTGAGCACGACCTGTTGTATGCGAGCGTCGAACCGTGTGTACGGGGCTTTAGGCCTCATGCCCACTGCAGATGTCAAATACCCATTTTAAAGGCGTTTGATGTTTTTTTTTTCCTGCCCCTAGCCTACGTGTCAATGACACATAGACCTTTGAGGAAGTTTAGAGGCAGGGGCAGAAATCTGAACACACCAAAATTGCATTCAGGAGAGAAATGTTTGTGCAGGAAAACACACTTAAATTACTGTAAACCTATCTAAACACTTGCTTGAGCATTTGAGTGTTTATTCATTTCAATGGTCAGAATAAATTAATATTATGGCCAATGAAATTAATAAACGTCCAAACATTTCACATGCCTGAACATGTCTAAATGCGCTTGAAAAACACGGCTTTAGGCACGTTTTTAACACTGCTTTTTTCCTGTCAGGAGAAAAGCACTCAGAAGAGCCTAGTGTGCATATGGCCTAATTTATTATACTTAAGCTGGACATACTGTACACCAGTAGGTTTTCAAATGAACAAATATTCATACATTTTTACGAAAATTCTCAGTACATTAGATGACTTGATGAATGTCGTTCAAAAGTACTTTTGTTTGCTGTTAACATCCCAAACAAAAACCACATTCACTGTTAGAAATTAGTTTGAAAAAAATTTCCAATCCTGCTTCTTCAAATTTTTTCGTCACTACAGTTGAAAATGAACATCAATTTGACCCCTCTAACCATTAGATTAATGAAAAATTTCAAATTACTACTGCAGGTGCATCTCATACAATTAGAATATCATCATTTATTTTAGTAATTAATTCAAAAAGTTAAACTCATATATTTTATATAGATGTGCTATACACAGAGTGATAATTTTGATGATTATGGCTTACAGCTAGTGAAAACCCAAAATGTAGTATCTCAAAAAATGTGAATATTACATAAGACCAATAAAATAAAAAGGATTTTTAATATAGAAATGTTGGCTTACTGAAATGTATGTCCATGTACAGTACAGTATGCACTCAGTACTTGGTTGGGGCTCCTTTTGCATTAATTATTGCATCAATGCGTTGTGGCATGGAGGCGATCAGCCTGTGGGACTGCTGAGGTGTTATGGAATCCCAGGTTTCTTTGATAACGGCCTTCAGCTCATCTGCATTGTTGGGTCTGGTATCTCTCATCTTCCTCTTGACAACACCCCATAGAGAAGTGCTCTAGAATTTCCTGGTAGAGGCTTTGGACTTGATAAAACTCAGTGGACCAAGACCAGCAGATGACATGGCTCCCCAAATCATCACGGACTGTGGAAACTTCACACTGGACCCTAATGCAACTTGGATTCTGTGCCTCTTCACTCTTCTTCTTCCAGACTCTGGGACCTTGATTTCCAAACGAAATGCAAAATTGTCCACAATGATTTGATGATGATTTGGGGAGATATATAATCTGCTGGTGTTTCCACTGTGTTTCATCAAGTCCAAAGTCAGTTCAACCCTCTACCAGGAAATTCTAGAACACTTCATGCTTTATGGAGATGCTGATTTCATTTTCCAGCATGACTTGGCACCGCCCACACTGCAAAAACTACCAATACCTGGTTTAATGATCATGGTATCATTGTGCTTGATTGGCTAGCAAACTCGCCTGACCTAAACCCCATGGAGAATCTGTGAGGTATTGTCAAGAGGAAGATGAGACACCAGAACAAACAATTCAGATGAGCTGAAGGCCGCTATCAAAGCAACCTGGGCTTCCATAACACCTCAGCAGTGCCTAAGGCTGATCGCCTCCATGCCACGCCGCATTGATGCAGTAATTCATGCAAAAGGAGCCCCAACCAAGTACTGAGTGCATACTATACTGTACATGGACATACTTTTCAGTAAGCCAACATTTCTGTATTAAAAATCCTTTTTTATTGGTCTTATGTAATATTCTAATTGTCAGGGATACTGAATTTTAGGTTTTCACTACCTGTAAGCCATAATCATCAAAATTAAAAGAAAGAGATGCTTGAAATATATCACTGTGTGTGTAACGTATCTGTATAAAATATATGAGTTTCACTTATCGAATTGAATTACTGAAATAAATGAACTTTTTACTGATATTCTAATTTTATGAAATGCACCTGTATATTGTTGCTTTATGAGAACACATTTCATCTCCTATATGCGACGCAGAACTGATAGCTTTAATATATGGGTCAATTCACAAAACATCAGCACAGAGCTGATGATGAACGTATTTAAAGTTGTTGTGTCCAAGAATGATTCAATATGCAATATGAGTAATAAGTGAGAGGTCATCTGTACCAGTGATTCAAAAACATTAGCAATATTGATATTTTTGCTTCTGTATAATGAGACGTTTTAAGTGGTTTTACGTGTGTCAGTGTGTTAAGTGTATTTCTGTGCATATAGAATAAAAGATATAATTTTGTTACGTAATCATTCATATTACCTATAGTTATATCCCCCTTTGAGAAATTCATTGTTATAAAAATTATTGCTGAATAATACATTATTACCATTTCTGAGAAACCAGTGCTTGAATTTCTTATTATTTCTTTTATTTTTAATAACATAAGATTACTGGATGCATCACTGATTGTTACTATAGTTGAGTAGCTGTAATAATATGCTATATGTCATTTTCGGTATGTGACCGCCAGGTGCACAGCTCATATTGTAAAACTCCCACGACAACTACATCATTGCTATTGTGAACAGTAGGCCCACATAAAGTAATTGTTACCAAGATGTAGGCAATGTAACTTCAAGCACGCAGCTAAGAGCATACTTTGTGAATTGCAATATTATTTTCATTTTAATAAATGTTTTTAATTTTTATTATTTTAATATTTTAATATTGAAACCTAAATGAAATAAGCCCTAAAACTGAACTTCAGACAAGCAAAAAAAAAAAAAAAAAAACAAAGATCCCCCTATCCACACCCATTATTTAAGAATCTTGAATCTTTTAAATGTCAATTCCCATGCACGCACTGCAATGGTTAACTGCTTGTTTAAAGCAAAACGAAACCCCTCAATTTAACAGTTTAAAAAAGGCAGTTGCATTCCTGGCATGCTGGGAATGCTGTCTTATTTGCTTGTGCTTTCAACCTGTCAAACCATCACATGGCTGGAGTCATAATTGATCACATGTGTAGCACCACGGTAGTTGCAGGTCAAACAGAGATTGAGATGGCAGCTTCCTTGGCTGAAAAGCATAGGAGGGTTTAGTTCCTCTTTAAAGTGGGTGTAAACCCTTCAATATACCCAGTGAAGTGACTGGCCTCAGGTGATACACAGAGATGAAACAAATCCTCCTACATAAGTTGTACCTGTCTATCTGCAGCCTCCTTTTCTCTACATCGGATCAAAGTGCTGAATTATAAAGCTTGTCTGAGAGTTCAGAAAAAAAGGAGGGGGAGCTGAAATTACACTCTGCAGAGCTCAGTGAGGAGAGCTCTGAGAGATGATTGGAGGGAAGGGACATATCTCCTCCACACAGGAACAGAGCTGAGGCTGTCAGTCAGCTGGAGTTCCCTACCCTGTCACCATTTTTCTCTTAGTGTCAGGAAAACTTGTCAGAAGTGATTCATGTTGAAAGCAGAGGAATGAAGCAGCAGACAAAAGTGACACTTAGTGCTTTTAATTGAGACAAGTACACTATAGAGGGATATGCTCTTTTCATATTTCATTTCTTAGGTTTACGACCACTTTAAAGTGGACCTTCACTCTCCCATGGCACTTTCCTCCCTTCTTCATCTTGCTTCAACAGTGCTAATATAGGTTTCATTTTTTTGTTTGTTTACTTACAGGTTTTGTTTTCCTTCAACATCTCAGCCCGCCCCCCTGTTTTCATAATTTGCCTCAGCGAATGACGCGGTGCCCCCTGTTGCCTTCTGGGATGCATGATGTGCAGTCCCATTCAGCAAAGAGGAGGGGGGGCTGGCCTAGTGGCAGCTGTCACGGACAGCATGGCGGCACTGGACCCATGCAGCAGCTCAGCAGCTGCAGAGAGGAGGATCCCAGCAGCTCAACGCTGGATCCGCTGGCTAGGTGAGAATGCTTACTGTGCAGAACACAGTAAAAGGTAAGCAGGGGGGTTCAAAGGCTGCAGTTCCTCTTGAAGTCTAGGGGACACAGAAAATAAGTTTTATCTCAACTCTGCTGGACCCAGCCCTGCAGAGTCCTCTCCCCCATGCTCCAGTGGTCAATGGTCCCGATATCGTGCACACCAAAGAAGGATACATAGCTCTGCCATTGGGCATGATGACGCAGAGGGACAGTTCCCCCGCTGGAGCATAGGGGAGTCTGTAAAGGAGGACCTACACTGTAAACTTGTAAAAATGTCACTGTATTGGCTGTGAAATTTGTGAATATGTTCTGTAGAAGCACATTTTAGTTGGTCTTTATAATGGATATATATAATAAATGGTAGTTTTAACTAACTTTTGGGTTTGTCTACAGCTGTTGCCTTTTTTGATGAATGTGCTGATACTGTGGGATGTGGCACCTCTCCAGCATAAGATTCTTTCTATTTGATATCTCACAGAATAAATCAGATGATCATAACACTAGATGTGACCAATCCTGGGCTTTGGGCTTGGCACTTTGGTCACACAAGACAATAATTTGCACGCTTAATCCACTAAGATATAAAGATCTATATTTGCCACAACAACTGTTTGTGTGACAATGACAGCCAATAAGAGCTGAAAATACAAACCACATGGCGGAAAATACCAATTGTAATATTAAATAATATGTTATAGCTCTGTGAACTGAGCCTAATGACTGGATAAGATGAGTCCATTACTGGTCATTACAGGCGATATTTTTTATTTATTCATCACTCTCTAGAGAAATGGAAGCCAATCTTCCTTCATACTCCGTCCCTGAGAATGTCTCCCTGTAGGACTGCGTTCTCATTTCCCAGAAGTAAATACGGGATCAGGGTCTGTCTGCAAAGAACACATTTTATTCTGAGTAGATCGAAGCGGTTGTAGGTCCCTGATGACAAGAGGTGACTTTGTTCTATCTGTTTATGTTACACATCTGTGTGACCTCCATAGAGATATCTCATTCCAGAGCGCAGTTGAGGACCAATAAAAGTTCTGTCCTTTCATCCATCACACATTGGTGTCACCACCATAAAACATACAAATTCCACTTTACTGGACCTGACACAGGATGGGGTATGGTGAGCACAGTAAATAGTATAACGCAATTTACAGAGGTAGACATAAGTGTCGCCATCACCTTCATATTCATGTCTCCTGCTGATCTTATGGACCCTGTTTACCTTTTGGAGTGTAGTGTTATTTTGTGTGCTTCATATAGTGCTGATTATACAGTAGAAAAGCCTGAGTTTTATAACTTTTAATTGTTTATTATTTTTCGATAGGGTTTCCTTATTGAAGCTTGTTTTATTTTATTTCTGGTTACATATATTATTATTATTATTATACAGGATTTATATAGCGCCAACAGTTTGCGCAACGCTTTACAATATTAGGGCAGACAGTACAATTACAATACAATTCAATACAGGAGGAATCAGAGGGCCCTGCTCGTTAGAGCTTACAATCTAGGAATACATATATTCGATACATCTTGCCAAGGAGTTAATGGGATTTTCCTGAACAACCTACAGGCACTATATACTGTATATATTGGACTTCCATCTTGCTATGTTTGAAGTTATTAAATCTACTGTTGCAGTGGGACCTCCACAGGCCGAATTCGATCGTAGGGGTGATCTATATATACAAATTGCGGTCAGCAGGTGGATATACTACATCTGGGAGGTAGAGCAGATATACACTATGCAGAGAAGTGTCCAACAGGGTCCGTTTCACAAAATGCTTTTTTAGGGGAGCCTAATAGAACAGTGATGGCGAACCTTGCCACCCCAGAAGTTTTGGAACTACATTTCCCATGATGCTCAACTACAATGCAGAGTGCATGAGCATCATGGGAAATGTAGTTCCAAAACATCAGGGGTGCCAAGGTTCACCATCACTACCCTAGAAGATGAATACAAATTTTGTAAGTAAATAGTATAGCACAGACATGAAAATGCGAAAATGTATCACATCAAAAAACCACACTCAGTGACACTGACAATATTCATACCACTATTAGAAACATAAGTGTTCACACACAATTGTATAATAAACAGCCCATACATTCATAAAAATAAAGATAAAAGTCCATGAATCCTAGAGGACACCCATGGTGTATGGCCAAATATACTACCGGTTAAATGAAGACTCCTCCACCGTAACGTCAACACACCAGGCCTCTTACCTCAAGGTATGGACCACTAAATTATAGGTGGTCATACAAGCATTCCAGTAATCCTCTGGCTTGTCTCCTCTCATTTAAGATGACTCGCAAATGGATCCTGTCAGCCCCTCTGGGATAGTAGCTCCACAGGTCATATATGTCAAAGTGAGAACAGACAATTCCTCATGGTGCAGTATATCAAAACAATGAAGGTTTATTGCAGATGAATCCAGAATCTTCACATTATAAATCAAGAGAAACAAGTGTTCCATAAAGGTGAGGAGAAATTGGATTGGCTGCACTCCCGTTCAAAATGATAAAGTTCCTTTATTGAATAGTTCAAAAGCACGGAACAGGTACAGACAGAGAAAAATCAGGTAGGTTGGCGCGTTTCACACTTTATACGTGCTTTGTCAAAACCATAAAATTGCCAAAGCGTCCACTTATAACAGATAAATCACATAACTAAACAGGTGTACTGTATGTCATTCAGAGCGTCAGGCAAATGCAAAAACAAAAACCTGGCAGGGGCTCACTCACATCCAAAGTATACCACAAGAAAACTTGAGAACAACAATGGAATAGTCAGAGGCTCCATGCAAATATCGCAACTACTCCAGCACAGGAGTCACCTCACCCCTAAAAGGGAGAGGTACAGGATGATCTCTGGCTGAAGGACAAGAGCAAATGTAACCACTTAACAATTAACGCATAAACATGTAAATGTTTAACCACATCAGTACTGGGCACAAAAACCCCCTTCCTGTCCAGGCCATTTTTTCAGCTTTCAGCGCTATCACATTTTGAATAACAATTACTCAGTCATGCAACACTGTACCCATATGAAATTTGCATCCTTTTTTTTCACACAAATAGAGCTTTCTTTTGGTGGTATTTATTTTTTGTGCCATAAATAAAAAAGATTGAAAATTTGGTGAAAAAATGCCTGTTTCTGTCATAAAATTTTGCAAATTAGTATTTTTTCTTTGTAAATTTTGGCCAAAATTTATACTGCTACCTATCTTTGGTAAAATAACCCAAATAAGTGTATATTATTTGGTCCTTGTGTAAGTTATAGAGTCTACAAGCTATGGTGGCAATCATTGAAAATTGATCACACCTGATCACACCTGATGTACTGACGGCCTATTTCATTTCTTGAGACCCTAACAAGCCAGGAAAGTACAAATACCCCCCAAATGACCCCTTTTTAGAAAGTAGACATTCCAAGGTATTTAGTAAGAGGCATGGTGAATTTTTGAAGTTGTAATTTTTTCCCACAATCCTTTGTAAAATAAAGATTTTTTTCACACAATTGTCATTGTAACAGGTTATTTCTCACACCCAGCATATGCATACCACAAATTACACCCCAAAACACATTCTGCTACTCCTCCTGAGTATGGCGATATCACCACTATAGCGGTATGAGTCCTCCTCATCGTCTTACACAAAACCCCACATTAAACACCATACGTATACGACC
>BLSH010213158.1:3261111-3285231 GCA_018402905.1 Glandirana rugosa | reverse complement strand
TCTGAGACTTTTTCACAGCCTGGCCACATACAGAGGCTCAACATGCAGGGAGCGCCGTCAGGTATTCTAGGGACATAAATTACACATCTAATGTCATGACGACCTATCACATTTTTGAAGGTCCTGGAGCACCAGGACAATGGAATTGCCCACAAAATTACCCCATTTTGGAAAGCAAACACCCCAACATATAATCTATGAGGCATAATGAGTCTTTTGAACATGTCATTTTTTTCCAGTAGTTTTTGGAAAATGTGGGAAAAAAATGAAAACCCTATTATTTTTACACAAAGTTGTCCATTTACATGATATTTCCAACACATAGCATGTACATAGCAAAAATGACACCCCAAAATACATTCTGATACTTCTCCTGAGTATCGCGATGCCAAATGTGTGAGACTTTTACAGGTGATGTTTACTCATGGGTGTGACGGTCACTGATGGGTGACTGGCGGTGGTCACTGATGGGTGACGGGTGACTGGCGGTGGTCACTGATGGATGAAGGGTGTCTGACAGTGGTCACTGATGGGTGCCGGGTGTCTGGCGGTGGTCACTGATGGGTGACGGGTGTCTGGTGGTGGTCACTGATGGGTGACAGGTGTCTGTTGGTGGTCATTGATGGGTGACGGGTGACTGGTGGTGGTCACTGATGGATGATGGGTGACTGGTGGTGGTCACTGCTGGGTGACGGGTGACTGGTGGTGGTCACTGATGGGTGACGGGTGACTGGTGGAGGTCACTGATGGGGGCCGGGTGTCTGGTGATGGTCACTGATGGGCGTCTGGCGGTGGTCACTGATGAGTGATGTGTGACTGGTGGAGGTCACTGATGGGTGACTGGCAGTGGTCACTGCTAGGTGATGGGTGACTGGCAGTGGTCACTGATGGGTGCCGGGTGTCTGGTGGTGGTCACTGATGGGTGATGGGTGTCTGGCGGTGGTCACTGATGGGTGAATGGTGGTGGTCACTGATGGGTGACTGGCGGTGTTCACTGATGGGTGCTGCGTGTCTGGCGGTGGTCACTGATGGGTGTCTGGCGGTGGTCACTGATGGGTGACCAATGTCTGGCGGTGATCACTAATGCGTGACGGGTGACTGGGGGTGGTCACAGATGCGTGACGGGTGACAGGTGACTGGCGGTGATCACTGATGGGTGACGGGCGGTGGTCACTGATGGGTGACGGGTGACTAGTGGTAGTCACTGATGGGTGACGGGTGACTGGCGGTGGTCACTGATGGGTGACGGGTGACTGGCGGTGGTCACTGATGGGTGACGGGTGTCTGGTGGTGGTCACTGATGAGTGACTGGTCATGGTCACTGATGAATGACTGGCGGTGGTCACTGATGGGTGACGGGTGACAGGCCATGGTCAGTGTTGGGTGATAGGCCATGGTCAATGATGTGTGGCGGTTGACACACCACGGTCACTGATGGGCGACATGCCACGGTCACTGACTGGTGACGGGTGACACGCCATGGTCACTGATGGGTGACGGGCCACGGTCACTGATGGGTGTCGGGTGACAGGCCACGGTCAGTGATAGGTGACGGGTGCAGGCCACGCTCACTGATGGGTGACGGGTGACATGCCACGATCACTGACGGGTGATGGGTGACAGGTGAACTTTATTGATGGCAGTCTGATGACAGGTACACTTTATGATGACAGGTACACTTTATGGGGGCAGATGGGGTGACTGTTGGGTGATAGGTGCATTGGGGGGGCAGGGGGGATGTGATAGGTGTGTGTTTTTGCTTTACAGATCAGTAACTCACTGATCCTAACTATTCTCTCCTCACACTGGAAACTGTGTGAGGAGAGAAGAGCTGGTAACAGTGAGTTACTGCTCTGTTTACATTAGATGTGATCGGCTGTCAAGTAGATCACAGCCTATCACAAGGTAACAGCCGCCGGCCGGCGGCTGATACCAGTGTCGGTGACAGGCAGTGTTCCCTGGGAACACGCCGCCACCGACGCGCACATGCAGCGCGCTCCCGATCGTGCGCATGCGCCGCGCGAATGGGGGAAAGTGCCATTTGTGATCAGCCGTGACTTCGACACAGCCGATCACATGGTAAACAGCCATGACCAATGGCTGTTCACCCCCGTCGGTGATGCGGTGTGTCCTGAGGACACGCCGCCACAGACAGAGCCGGGATGCGCGCGCCTGATCGCACGCAATCCCGGCTTAAAGGGGCAACGTCATATGACGTTCTCCCAGAACGAGAGCCGTACCGCTCCACCGTCATTTGACGGTGGGCGGACGGCAAATGGTTAAAAGCAAAAAGTACGAAACCAAACAAAACAAAAGAAAAGCAATAACAAAAACAAGAACACCCCGCAGAACCAGAACTCGCCAGAAAGGTTGTTTCACAATAAAGCATACCCAATCAAAAAAATCTAATATTCTGATAAAAAAAATTGAACAAAGCCTGATCAGGTATAGAAGTGAGTCAAATCCCACTCAAAGTTCATGCCTTTGGGGATCCTAGTATTGAGGGTGAATATCCAGAACACCTTCTGTTTACACAGGATTCTGACTCTATCAACCCCCCCCACTAGGTGTAGTGACCCACTTGTGTCATAAAGCATAGAAATGGATGATTTCCAACCTACATGATGACCGTGATCTGTGCGTATTGCAATGTGAGTTGAGATAACTAGGCTCCACCCTACGCGTTACGTCCAATCAGAGCCCATTATGACGTTCTGATTGGACGAGATGCGTAGGTTGGATCCTGGTTATCTCACCCTGGGGTAAGAGGCCTGGTGTGTTGACGTTACGGTGGAGGAGTCTTCATTCACCTGTAGTATATTTGGCCATACACCATGTGTGTCCTCTAGGATTCATGGACTTTTATCTTTATTTTTATGAATTTATGGGCTGTTTATTATGCAGTTGTTTGTGAACACTTATGATTGCTGTGTTTACTCAGGACTCCAAGCACTGCATACCTCTTTTTATGTTTTATATTGTCACCAGCAACTTATGCTAGCTGCTTTTAGAACCCAAGCACGGCAAATTCTTTGTTTTATTTGCTCAAATGATGCTATACCGTGGTCAAAAGTATCCAACATCCCTGCATAGGCAGTAAGTATTAGAAGGAAAAAGAGAAAGAAGTTCAAAGCAACAAAACTGAGTATGGCAAATGAGCCTTAGATAAGCCTAACAAAGAAGAAATGTGTTGTCCTTATTAGATAGACAGACACCCCATAGAGGTAAAAAAATAAAAATAAATAAAAATCGTTGTCAAAAGCTTGTAGACTTCACCTTCGTAACATCTCTAAAAATTTGCCTCTTTTTAACTAATGAAACCACCAAGCTACTCATCCACTCCCTTGTTATCTCTCGCCTTGTAACTCCCTCCTCATTGGCCTACCTCTCTATAGGTTATCCCCTCTTCAGTCCATCATGAATGCTGCTACCAGACTCATCCACCTTACCAACCGTTCAGTGTCTGCTACCCCTCTCCGCCAATCCTTACAGTGGTTTCTGATCACAAAGCAAATTAAATTCAAAATACTAATAACGACATGCAAAGCCATTCACAGCTCTGCAAGCTACATCAGCAATCTTGCCAAATATCACTCCAACCGTCCTCTCAACACTTCCTACTCTCAATCTTCCTTGTCTCCTCCACCCATGCTCATCTCCAGGACTTCTCCAGAGCCTCTCCCATCCTCTGGAACTCTCTACCTCAATCTGTCTGGCTATCTAGTACTCTGGCTGCCTTCAGGAGATCCCTGAAAATGACTAATCTTTTATCACTTCTATTAGCTCATCCTCCACAGTTACAGCCTTTTGCACTATTTGCCCAACTCTATTAGATTGTAAGCTCTTATGAGCAGGGCCCTCTTGTATTTTATTGTATTGTAACTGTACTGTCTCCCTTTTTATGTTGTGTAAACCATTGGCGCTATATATATATATATATATATATATATATATATATATATAAAATAAAAAAACAATTGATGTTGATAATGGTAAACAGGTATGGTATCCAAAACTAAATAAAAAAAAAGTTTTGTCTTTAGTCATACTTTACCTCATTTATGTAAAGTTAAGTTATATAAACGAAATAAAAATAAATATACTAAATAATAACAGATAATAAATAATTGCTTTACTTACTTAGCTTATACTTTTATAAATCTGCTTCTTAGTGAATGATCCCCACCACATTACCTTGTAAATAAATGGGGAAATCTGTGGCCAGCACATTGAAGAATAAAAGATCTGATCACACGTAGCTCCACTGCAGGAATAACCTCTTTTTCCACACTCATCTCATCACTCATCAAGGAGCTTTCATAGAGAAAATCAAGACATATTTTTTTTTCCACTGAGATGACCTTTAAATCAGCCGACGTTAAAATAATAAATCCTCACTGAATCTATTGTCCAGATTACAATGTGGTATTAATAATGGATTCACTTCTGTTGTTTTCATTCAGTACCTCTAGGCCCAGAACACTATTAACTTTTATTGATTCCGTTAACTATTTAGCAATGAACTGTTGATTATTCGCTGCTAATCACTCAGCAATGGCAAAATTAAAACTCATGTCTGTCTTGATTAAGGCTTCATACAATGGCCTCCCGTTTTCATGCATTTTTCACCTTGCTTTTTGTGCGTTGACCAACATTTTCATCAGGTGTCTTGAAACTATATGCTTGAAATCTATGGAGGTAGGAGAAGAACATGGCATTTTCCAAATGTGACTAGGGGAAGAGCACAGGACTTATTGCCAGGGATAGAACTCAGAGAAGACATACACCGCTCCACCATGCAAATTACCATACACTAACCACAGCCGTGCTCAGCAATCCCTCTTCCTGCAATCAAAACTGTAAGAAATGTAAAAACGAGAGTACTATGCTTCCTCTGAAATTATTTTAATAATCATCCATCTTGAATATAAAGAAACTGCAGACACATTTCAGATTATGCGGTCTTAGTGATATCTAGGACCAGGGCCGTAAAAGCTGAAATGTTGTTACTTTAATTACATGATTGATGATAAAGATTAGAATTGCTGTGTGATGGCTTTAATATTGCTACAAGTTTCAGTAACCATTTGTTGTCCTATAGACCACTACAGAAATACTGCAGATCCAAGTGCATATATTCTTGGATTGCTCACATATCTTTTGGATTAATCTACACAAGATTAAATTGTCCTTTATGCACTGGCATTAGTGCAAATCCTTTATTGTAAAAACCACGTTATATACCCTGTCTTATACAAGCAATTGGATTTTGCTTTATGAGTTGCTCTACGAATGGCTTCACTATGCTGAGGAAATTTATAAAAGTCATAGACCCCTGGTGTCCAACCTGTGGCCCTTTGCCACTTTCTGTGCATCCCTCTGGGCTCCTGCAAACACTAATATGTTTTCCTACTGCCTTGTTATAGCAGTGATTTATGGCAGTCTCTTGTAATATTTCTCCAGTCTATGACTGTCTCATGAAGCATGTCCCTAGTCTCCAACAACTCCTATAGCATATTCATAGTCTGACAGTCTCCTGCAGCTTGTCCACAGTCTCTGACATTGCTTATATCATTGTCCTCAATCACTGACCACTTCTTGTATCCTGCCTTCAGTATCTGACCATGTCTTGGATCATGTCTGTAGTCCTTGACAATCTCCTGCATTATATTCACAGTCTCTGACCATTACTTGTATCCTGCAAGGTCGCCCTGTCCATTAAGTGTGCACAGGCACCGCCCCCTCCCAATATGCTATGGATAGATTCATGCAGTGCGGGTATGTTACTGGTTTCCCGATTGGCGGAGAAGACATCCGATCCTATTGGATGCCCTTCTCGGAGGAAGAGGGGGATGCACGGCTGAAGCCAAGCAGCTCCCTGCTGCCGGACACCGCTGGCTGCCTGCTGCCCGCTCCTAGATGGGGTTAAGTGCGGGACTTTCATGTCCGCCCTGGGGGGGTACTGTCAGTGCCGTGAGCCCAGCGGTGGGGGGGGGGGGTAGATGGATGCTAGGTACCCCTCTGGTGATACTATATACCCCTCTGGTGATGCTATATACTCCTCTGGTGATACTATATACCCCTCTGGTGATGCTATATACTCCTCTGGTGATGATATATACTCCTTTGGTGATGCTATATACTCCTCTGGTGATGATATGTACTCCTTTGGTGATGCTATATACTCCTCTGGTGATACTATAGACTCCTCTGGTGATACTATATACCCCTCTGGTGATACTATATACCCCTTTGGTGATGCTATATACTCCCCTGGTGATGGTATATACTCCTCTGGTGATACTATATACCCCTCTTGTGATTCTGTATATACTCCTCTGGTGATGCTGTATATACCCCTCTGGTGATGCTGTATATACTCCTTTGGTGATGCTATATACTCCTCTGGTGATTCTGTATATACCACTATCTGGTGATGCTGTATATCCTATCTAGTGATGCTGGGCTATATACTCCTGACACAATGGGTGGAATCTATAAGGGGTGGGGCTTATGAAAAGTGGGTCAAAAAGGAAGGGTGGGGTCTGGCAACCCCATCATAAAATTTCACCAGCTGCCACTGGTATCATGTCTGCAGTCTCTAAATATCTCCTGTACCATGTCCACAGTCTCTAACCATCTCATATACCATGGCTACAGTCTCTGACCATCTCTTGCTTCCTGTCCACAGTCTCTGACCATCTCTTGTATCATGTCTGCAGTCTCTGACCATCTCCTGTACCATGTCCACAGTCTCTGACCATCTCTTGTATCCTGCTGCAGTCTACAACCATCTCATGTATCATGTCTGCAGTCTCTGACCATCTCTTATCATGCTCAAGGTCTTTAACATCTTAGCGCTGAGGGCATGCTCGGCAGGTGGGCCTTGGTGCTGGGCGGCTGCATATTTGCGTACCACATTGAAAACACAGCTGTGCCGAAAGTGTGCGCCCCCAGTTACCCACAGTTACCGGCGCCTAACGGAAAGATCCCAATTGCTGCTTGCGACTGGGAGCTTTCCAATCATGTGACCATCGTGATCGCCAATCACGGTGGTCACGTGATCACAAACCTCGCCCTGCCTCTCAGCTGCTGAAACCCCTTAAAGAACCGGGAGGCTCTACCGCCAAGGGGTTAACTATATCCTGTTGTGTATCTGCTGTGCCTGACACTGAATATTCACTGAATTTCATTGGTGGCCCTGTAGCGATGTTGGAGGGTCGCAGTTGAGGCCCTCCCATATCAAGAAAGTTGACCACCACTGTCTTAGAGCATTGTGTTTCTAGATTGGCAGGTCTACTGATTTGCCATGAACCACTTCTAACCATTTGAATTATCTATATGGCATAGAACTATCGCATGTGCATTGTGATTTCTGCAATTTATGGTCCATTTATCCACAAGATGAAAGTGTGGCGGGTGTGACCCCAAAACAGCATTTCTAGAGATCCTCCAGAGATTGAGCAATGAGCAACTTCTGCCTCTCAAACAAGTAACCACTGAAAACAATGAACTTTTTAGCTATCTGTAAGGGGGTAATTCTTCCCAAGGACCATCACACCAAGATACTGTGATCTGTTGATAGGAAATATTAGAAGGGGTTCCCTGAGACCTGAAAATTATTTCAAGGGTTCCTCCATGTTGAAAAGGATGAGAGAGGCTGTTCTAGATTACGTATTCAACTTAGTCTAATTCAGTCCAGTGGATACAAGCCATTTTTCCAGAGTATCCTGCTATATGACTATTTCCATATTTTGTCAGCTATATTGGGAGATTATCCCCTGAACTCATCTGTTTGGATTTGGAATGTAGTATTGCTCCTGCCTAGAGCTTCTGTCTCCAGAAGACTCCATATGGTGAACTCTCTCATTAGCGAATGTGGCTTTTATTTTATGGATTACTTCTGATTGACAAAATTTAATCGAATTTACTAAGTTGCCTTGTATGTCCCTAATGGGATTTAATGCCAAACAGGAGAGTGTAAGAGGAATTTCTTTTGGCCAAATTGTTTTTATTGATTTTAAATATCTCTACGTTATTGCTCGTCCCCCGTAGTATAATTTATGTATGTCTTCAGCTATAAGCCAGTTATTTCATATACATGATTAAAAGATATATTTTAAAACCCGGTATCAATATTTCAATTTCAGACTGCCCTATCAAAATGTTATTTTGGTAGCATTCTATTGGACAAACGTTGTGGCCATCCTCATTGTCAACTGCATTTTTATACCAAAAAATACAATGAAATAAAAAATAAGAGCTATATTTCATGATATATGTTGCAGTGTTTCCAGATTTAATGTTTTCAATACCTGATACACATTAAAAAAAATAAATAAATCTAGTTTGCATTATAATAATACATGGTGATCTGCCTTGAAGGTTCTTGTTCAGGTGTTTCATTATACAGTGTAAAAACACTTTGTCCCCGTCACCTAATTGTGCCGCTGCGTTGTCACCCTGTCACACAGACTTCCAGTAGAGACTACAAGTAGCCTTATAATATAATAACAAATTATAATGCCTGAGAATTTTTGGGCCAAATATTCACATGGGCCATTTATTCTATAATGCACATATATGAGATCAAACAGCAATCTAAAATGGGGGGTGGGGGTGGGGCAATATAAATAAGCACACTTAGGGCTCATTTCACTTGCTTCGACTTTAACACACATTAAAGCGCATATCGCTTCAACATGTTTTTTTATGTGTTTTTGATGCTTATGTGATGCTTCGATGAAGCTTTTTTGCAGCTTTAATGAAGTTTGGCAAATGCCCTGTGAGTATGTTGATTTTTTATTTGTTTCAAAGGGACCCAGCTCATTAGTACCCCATTCAGCAGATCACCAACTCATTAGTCCCCAGCTTATTAGTACCCTCATTTAGCAGATCCCCAGCATATTAGTAACCTCATTCAGGAGATCCCCAGCTTATTAGTACCCTCATTCAGGAGATCCCCTGCTGAGTAGTACCCCCAGCTCCGCTGATCCTGCATTTAGTAGTAACCCCCAGCTCTGCTGATCCCTAACTCTGCAGTACCTTTCAGCTCTGCTGATCCCCCACTCAGCAGTACCTTTCAGTTCTGCTGATCCTCTGGTTTGGTGATCCTTCTTTCTCTGCAGTCCCCACTCACATCCTGCTATATTGCTCCCATGTTCCACACCATGCGTGACATCTGCTAATTTCTCCTGCTCTGGTCCCCCCGCTCTGCTGATCTTCTGCCACTCAGTCCTCTCTCTCTAGTTCCCCCTCACCTTCTTCATTAGCATTCTCATGTTGCACACCATGTGTGCCATCTGCTAGTTGCTCCGCTCCAGTCCGGACCCGCTCACCTTCCTGCTGCTCCTCACTTCACACCCAATGTGACGTCTGCACCAGATGTTTCCAGAATACATATACAAGGCCTGGAAGCAACTACTGATGACCTCTTTCCAGTTCGCTTTTTGGTTTCCCAGTGCATCCTGGGATATCTCATACCTGCAATACCCCCAAAACAAAGTGAAGCAAACGCTGAATAAAATCCCCTCAAAAGCTTCAGGTGTTGTGAGCGAGTGTTGTCATTGACTTCTATGGAGACTTTAGAGTCGATTTGAAGCACCAAGAAAGCGACATGGGGAATCATTTTTGAAGCGAAACAAAGCAAAGCAAAGGGAACACAACGTGTGAACAGGACTGTAGGTTATTTTGTTTTGTGACAGGCACTTTGATTGGCATTCAGAGGGCTTTAAAAAAGTGTGTCCAATGCCACATTTTGAAGCAAATTTAAAAGAGCACCTGGTCTGAGAGGTTACTTATAAATTCAAAACCAAAGTAGTGATCTTTCAGTAAAACCCTAAAAAGTGGACATAAGAAATTGTGTTTGGCACCTTTACAACAGCACATTCCTCTGCATAGTGAATTGGTCAGACCCCTTTCAAACTCAATACGAGTCCCAAACAGATACATATGATTAGGTTTAATTAAAGCCAGCTGCTCTTCAAGCCCCAAGATTTTATGTCTAAATCTGTGGTTTTTGTAGCATTACATTTACTGTACTAATTATTAAAAATATTGTAGTTGTTTCCCCCTCAAAAGGAACTTGTAAAGTGACTATTAGGTTAATGAGTTAATGAGCTGTGGTTATTAGTTAATGAGAAGAAGCAGCAGTCCTCCCCTGTGTACAATATGACCTCCAGTCAAGTAGCACAGACGTCAGTGGTCACACTGTATTTTATAATCAATGGGGCCTTACTAGATTATGGCCTGGAGTAGTGTAGGGACTGAAATCACTATGTTTTTTAACCTAGTGGCTGAATTATCTAATTTTGAGTCAATGCATAGGTTTAAATACTTTTTTTTATATAATATACAGTATATGTGTGTATATATATATATATATATATATATATATACTCACCAGCCACTTTATTGGGTACACCTGTTCAATTGCTTGGTAACACAAATTGTTAATAAACCAATCAAATGGCAATAGCTCAATGCATTTAGGCATCTAAAGGTGGTGAAGACGACTTTCTGAAGTTCAAACTGAGAATGGAGAAGAAAGGGGATTTCAGTGACTTTGAACGTGGCATGATTGTTGGTGCCAAAACAATCAAACATCTTAGCGAGCAACCTATAGCTAATCAATGCTTTAATACCCGATACTATCAGCAGCAAGCACTTCTCACACTCCCATACTATGTGTCACTCTATAATGCACATATAACATCAAATGCTTATGTAAAAAATCTGAGTGTGCAAATAACAAAACAAAAAAAAATAAAACTATATAAAATAATATATACAATATTGCCAACTTTTTATCTCACATTAAATTACAACAATCCCAATATCAGTGTTCATAATTAAAGTGACAATTGAGTATAATATAGTTACATAGTTACATAGTCAGTGAGGCTGGAAAAAGACACAAGTCCATCAAGTCCAACCCATGTGTGTTTTTTATGTCAGTATTACATTGTATATCCCCCAATGTTGTGGTCCCTTAGGTGTGCATCTAATAGTTTTTTAAAATGATCTATACTACCAGCAGAAACCACTGTTTCTGGAAGAGAATTCCACATTCGCACTGCTCTTACCGTAAAGAAACTCCTACGCATCTTAAGGTTAAACCGCCTTTCTTTCATTCTCAGTGAATGGCCACGTGTCTTCTTGTTTTCCCTTGCGCTGAATAGTATTGCCCCTATAGCGGGGTCACCAGTACAGTATTTGTACATTGAAATCATATCCCCTCTCAAGCGTCTCTTCTCCAGAGAGAATAAGTTCAGTGCTTGTAATCTTTCCTCATAACTTAGGTCCTCTAATCCCTTAACTAGCTTTGTTGCCCTTCTCTGAACCTTTTCCAATACCAGGACGTCCTTCTTGAGGACCGGTGCCCAGAACTGGATGGCATACTCCAGGTGCGGCCTCACCAGGGACTTATAAACAATATAGTCCTTGTTACATGGTATATCCTCAAAAGAAAAAATATATTTACCACTTCTGGACCGCCCACCGTGGAAATACATCATTACTTTAACATTAAAGCGGAATTCCACCCAAAATTGGAACTTCCGCTTATTTGTCTCCTCACCCCCTCCAGTGCCACGTTTGGCACCTTTCGGGTGGGAGTGGATACCTGTCTTTGTCAAATTAAGTCAGCATAAAAATAAAAAATTCCTTTCAATGCCTGGGGGGTCCCCTTTGTCTACCTGTAAAGTGGCACATCTGTACCGTATATAGAATCTGCTGCAGCAATAATTGCATTTATAAAGCCAAAAAAATGACATTATCCCTGCAAGCTTCCTTTATTTTGTAAGCAACGACTTGGGGAGTCAGTCTGTATGATGCAATGTAATGCACTGGAAACAAGATTAGAGATGTTTTGGATAAATTCTGGTGTCTCTTCCGCAGACTTTGGATAAAAGTAACAGGTGCGAAAAAATTGGGCTTTGGGTGTCAGTGGAGTCTTCACACCGTAACCCTATAGAGGTACTCTTGATGAAAGCAAGAATTGGCCTTGCTGTAAAAAAATTGCAATGATATGCCCCTGCCAAACAGGTGCAGAAAAATTGGTCTTAATTGTGCCCATGAAGCCTATACCAAAAACATTCTTCCACATAAAATCAACAGCCACAAGGCTAGGCAGCCTAGAAGTCCTGCACAGATTCCACATCCCAAAAACAATTAATCATCGGCATCAGGGGCTTCATAGCTGAATTGAGTCTGTGGACAGACGCATTCTATGATCAGTAACAAAACCTCCAGCAACACTGAATGCCCGTTCGGAAAGTACACTGGATGCAGGGCAGTCCAGCAGCTCAATAGCATAATGGGCAAGTTCTGGCCAGTGGTCTATTCTCATGACCCAGTAAGTCAGTGGATCGTTGACTGGAAAGCTCTCCATCTCTGTTTTTGCCCCTAGATAATCGTCCACCATGTGATGCAGACGCTCCCCATGGGATGTGGAAGATGACAGCCCTGGGCGGCGAGGACTAACAAAATTGTGAAATGCATCACTTAGGCGGCCACCTTCTCCACTGCTCCTCTCTTGACCAACAGAACCCTCAAAACTACATTTTCCACTATAACCTACCAGAGTCAGGAAAAAACATTTGATAAAATCCTCTTTAATTTGTCCTCAAGAGATTTCATCTTCTGCACTCTCTGTGGTGAAAGGATGAGTTCTGAGACTTTACCCTTATAACGGTGGTCAACGAGTGTTGCCAACTAATAGCGATCCTTCTGCTTTACGCCACGTATTCTTGGGTCCTTTCGCAGGCTTTGAAGCATGAGGGAGCCCATGCACTGCAAATTTGCAGAGACATGAGAAGCAGACTCCTCGGGGTTGCTCAGGATAACAGTATCTGGAACTGCATCCTCCCAGCCACATACAACTCCCAAGGGTTCTGGGGATGGAATGCCATTGCTTACTGTTTGACGTATGTCTTCCTCTGCTTCAATACCCCCGAAACTGCCAGAATCCTCCTCCTCCACCGAGCACTGGCAGTGTATGACAGTCTGAAATGGCTACATGGGTACAGGTACAATGAAAGTGTCGCGCTAAAAATACTCAGTACTCTAATAATCCGTAAAGTGTATCCAAAAGTTCATTCCAGTCCTCAGTGGATGATTCCACTGTAAATGTATAAATTAGAAAAGGTGCAAAAACTCAAAAGCATGGATAAACTCTTCCTTAAAAGTGTCCTGTGCAAACATGTACTATAAAGAACCACCATGCTGAAATCGCGTGATGAATCCCACCACCGTGCAAATATTGCGCTTACCCCAAACTGTTGATCTCTTCAGGAATATGGAGTATATCTCCCTCCTGACGTTTAGCAGCTCTAAAAACGTCCTGTGTGCATAAGGCCTTAAAGTAACGCAGTGCGTAACGCAAAAAAGGGCCTGGTTATGAGGGGGGGTAAATCATCCGGTTAATGTGCAATATAACGCATGTTAACATAATGCACACAAAGCAGACAGACAGGTGTGCATAAGACGGCAATGCTGTAATTACTATAGAAAAGGGCATGTGTACAATCATAGTGAAATTACTGATCCTACGCAGGGTTTTACTGGAAGAAATCTCCTGCCGATAAAAGGCAGAAAATAAACTGTGAAGAAACAATGCGTATAGACATGTGAGCGTCAGTACAATATGTAGACACGTCGTACAATTTTACCTTCATTCTATTCAATCTATGCACAGGCACATGTGTGGACGTGCAAGTGTAAATTATAAGCGTAAATTACAAGAATAGATTACTGATCTTAGGCGAGATTCCTTCCATTTTGATTTTACGCATCTTAAGGCAGCGCAGGTTTCCTGGTCGTTACACTGTGTGCATGACATCATAGAAAACAACAGAACTATAAAATAACAAGAAATTGCCAAAATGATATAAAAGCGCTGGGTTTTTGTAGATCGTTTGCACAAGCCCATAGGAGAAATGTTGAGACAATATGAACTTGTATCTATGGGTAATATATAAAATCCTATTCATTTCCACATTGTATTTCTATTATTTCTAACCTATTCCTATTAGCCACTTCACCTCTGGAAGGTTTTACCTCCTTCATGACCAGGACTTTCCTTGCTATTCAGCACTGCGCTATTTTAACTGACAATTGCACAGTTATGCAACGCTGTATGCAAACTACATTATGATCTTTTTTCCACACAAATAGAGCTTTCTTTTGGTGGTTTTTTTTTATTTTTTGCTATATAAACAGAAAAAGACAATTTTGGCGTAAAAAAAATCCTGCGGATTTCTAATTTTCTGTTATAAAATTTTGCAAATTTCTTCATAAATTTAGACCAAAATGTATTTTTCTACATTCCTTTGGTAATAAATAACCCAAATCAGTGTTTATTATTTAGTATGTGTGAAAGTTATGGAGTCTCCATACTATGGTGTATATCTGAAAACTGATTAACCCTGATGTATTGCTGCCCATCTCATTTCTTGAGGCTCTAAAATGCCAGGAAATTACAAATGCCCCCAAATGACCCCTTTTCGGAAAATAGACAGTCCAAGGTATTTAGTAAGAGGCAATGCGAGTTTTTAGGCCTCATACACACGGGCGTTTTATAATAAATAAGCAAAACGCCAGGTCCGACGTTTTTTAAAAAATCGGCGTTTTTTGCGGCGTTTTGCATCGGCGTTAGCGAGCGTTAGTGAGCGTCGGCGTCAATAGGCGTTTTTTAAAAAAAAATCAGTCCTCTGCTATTTTTCAACCTAAAAACGCCGGCATCAAAAAACGCTTGTTAACGCCGGTACGGCGTCAGCAAGCGTTAGTGAGCGTTTTGCCGATTGGCGTCAAAAAACGCCAAAACGCTACAGCTACAGAACGCGATGGTCCCGCGTTCTAAAAACAGCTCACTAACGCCGACGCCCCCTAACATGGAGAGCTGCAAAAAACGCCTACAAACGCCGGCGAGCAAAACGCCCGTGAGTATGAGGCCTTAAAGTTGTAGGTTTTGTGTCACAATTTTTTGGAAAATGAATGAGAAATTAATGAACAATTAATTAATTTAATTAAATGAGAAAATAAATACATTTTTTCACTATTTTTATCTACATATTATCACCAGTACAACCTTATCATATAACTGGCATGGCAGCAATCAGGGTCACTGACTGGTTGACAGTAGGTAAAAATAAATAAAATAAAAATACATTTTTTTAATGTTTACATACTGTCACCAAAGTAGTTGACAATGTACTACTTTGGGGGTGGGTGCTTAGGGATATTTTTCACACTGTTATTGCTTATAACAGCGATACTCACTGTTATAAGCAATCGTTTTAACTGTAATGAATGGCATGGCAATTTGCTTACTATTGTAATGCTATGATTGGCTACAGCTAACCACATGGTACAGGGTGCTGTGATTGGCCAAGGTAACATGTGATAGCTGTCGGCCAATCACAGCACCACAATACTAAGCAAGCTATCATGAATGGAAGCCATTAATGAAAGTTTTTCTTACATTTAATCATGTGATCGCCATGATTGGTCACGGCAATCACATGATGAGTGGCCAGGTATTGAGATCTGCTGTGTTCGGTCACAGGATTGTGCTGTACCAGTACGTCTCTCAGCTTGGGGCTGCTGCAAGCTGCAGTAAAAGTACTGTGGGCGGGCGGCAAGTGGTTAATCCTGATGATCATGAAGTTTGTAAACTTACTTTGTGAGTAAGTGATGTGTGAGAACTGCTGTGTCACACATCACAGAGCCTGCCTTCTGATCTACAGGAGGTGCTGAGAGGAGTTTCAGGAGGAGGAGTCAGTACAGGAATCACTGCTTGCAGACAGCAAGGTACCATGGGATATGTAGTCCTTAGAAATGTGAAGCTGCAAAGCATGATGAAAATCCAGAAAGTTGTGGAAACAGACAGCGTCAGGAAACAACTGTTGCCCCTGGAATTCGGGTCTGGAAGCCTATGCACGGGCGCACGTAGCGGATGCACCGGCATTGGCATTAAACGGCCCATTTAAGCATGACAGCACCCTTCAGCTAGTGATGTCCGTTCTACAGCATATCCTGTGTTTCCCAGTGATCTGAACCTGTGCATTTCCTGTTCCTGTGACTCTGGCTTGATCTGACCACCTGTGCTTTCCGCCTGTACCGACCCCAGCTTGTCCACGACCACTCTTCTGCCTGATCCCTTCTGTACCACGCTGCCTGCCTGTTGACGAACCCTGCCTGTGCTTGACCATCCATCCGCCTAATCCTTTGGTGCCGCATTGCCAGAACGTTGCCATCTCGGCCTGCACCACTACTCTACCATCTCTGCACGAGCTTCGCTGAAGCCTACTCTGCTAGTACCTGCTACCAGCCAAGCCCTCGTGCCATCCCGTACTCCCGAGCCTCCTGTTCCCACCTTGAGGGCCTCTGAATTGGGATAGTAAGAGAGGTTGCTCCCCGCACAAACCAGACTACACCGCCAGGATTGTGACAGTAACGAACAGCCATGACGGAGTCTGTGCAGGGACCCTCTGCTATGGATAAACTATGCGAGCACCTGGCCGGCCTTACACAAGCCGTGAAGAGCCTACAAGAGGGCTACACGCGGCTCGAAGATTGAGTGCAAGAGCTCTCTGCACCCCCTGCATCTGGGACTGCACCAGCAGCTGCTCGTACTGTTGTAGCACTACCATCTGAACCTAAGCTTCCCACACCTGAATGCTTCTCTGGAGACCGCAGGAAGTTCCAGGCGTTCAGAAATGCCTGTGAACTGTACTTCTCACTCCAGCCCCGTACGCTCTCCCTGGAGACCACCAAAGTGGGCTTTGTGATTTCCCTCTTGCTCGGAGACCCCCAGGCCTGGGCTCACCATCTTCTGGAGAAAAAGCAGCTTCTGTGTCTAACCCCAGTTCTTCCATGCCATGGCCCAACTATACGAGGATCTGCACCTAACCGCCTCGGCGAAGCCGCCCTCCATGCCCTCCAGCAGGGCTGGCGGACGGTGGAAGACTACGCCACCGAATTCTGGCGTTGGTGCACCGACATGGACAGGAATGATGGGGCTCTTTGTCATCAGTTTCGTTTAGGGTTATCTTAGCCCTTGAAGGATGAACTTGCCCGAGTCGGGGTTCGCCGTCCTCTGGACGCCAGGATTGTGACAAACGGCCAGCGGACAAGCAGAGCTCATAACATGAATGGAGATTTTTCAAGTAAGGTATATTGGATTGTACAATAACTATTATTACAATGCCGATGTATTAAAATTAGAGTGTATGCTGGAGTTTCAGGAGGCGGAGTCATTACAGAAATCATTGCTTGCATACAGCAAGGTACCACAGGATATGTAGTCCTTAGAAATTGAAAGTTAACAGCAGAGGAGAAGCTGCAAAGCATGCAGGGAATTCAGGAAGTTGTGGGAAGAGGCAACCAGCAGAAATCACTCACAACATGGAAGGAGATTTTTCAAGTAAGCTTATATTGGATTGTCAAATACAATTATTGTTTATATTGTTATTACGAGGCTGAGGTTATAAAATTTAAATATGTACTGTGACCATAGATTTCCATTAAAGTGGATGTAAACCCTCACATACCCAGTGAAGTGAACAGCCTCAGATGATACACAGTGATGAAACAAATCATTCTACATAAGTTTTACATGTATATCTGCTGTCTACATCTGTAAATATCCTTTAGAAACTGCACATCGTGTTAACATTTTTGTCTTCCTGGTTATCTCTATGAGTGGATCATTGGAATACAGCCAAGGCAGCTGATTGGAGGAAAGGTACACACCCCCTCTCCTCATAGGCACAGGAAGAAAGCAATGTACATACAGTATCTCACAGAAGTGAGTACGCCCCTCTCATTTTTGTAAATATTTTATTCTACCTTTTCATGTGACAACACTGAAGAAATGACGCTTTGCTACAATGTAAAGTAGTGAATGTACAGCTTGTATAACAGTGTAAATTTGCTGTCCCCTCAAAATAACTCAACACACAGCCATTAATATCTAAACTGCTGGCAACAAAAGTGAGTACACCCCTAAGTGAAAATGTCCAAATTGGACCCAAAGTGTCAATATTTTGTGTAGCCACCATTATTTTCCAGCACTGGCTTAACCCTCTTGGGCATGGAGGTCACCAGAGCTTCACAGGTTCCCACTGGAGTCCTCTTCCACTCCTCCATGATGACATCACGGAGCTGGTGGATGTTAGAGACCTTGTGCTCCTCCACCTTCCGTGTGAGGATGCCCCACAGATGCTCAATAGGGTTTAGGTCTGGAGCCATGCTTGGCCAGTCCATCACCTTTACCTTCAGATTCTTTAACAAGGCAGTGGTCGTCTTGGAGGTGTGTTTGGGGTCATTATCATGTTGGAATACTGCCCTGCAGCCCAGTCTCTGAAGGGAGGGGATCATGCTCTGCTTCAGTATGTCACAGTAAATGTTGCCATTCATGGTTCCCTCAATGAACTGTAGCTCTCCAGTGCTGGCAGCACTCATGCACCCCCAGACCACGACACTCCCACCACCATGCTTGACTGTAGGCAAGACATACTTGTCTTTGTACTCCTCACCTGGTTGCCGCCACACACGCTTGATACCATCTGAACCAAATAAGTTTATCTTGGTCTCATCAGACCACAGGATATGGTTCCAGTAATCCATACCCCTTGTAGACAATTTTCCCTTAGTCTGCTTGTCTTCAGCAAACTGTTTGCGGGCTTTCTTGTGTATCATCTTTAGAAGGGGCTTCCTTCTGGGATGACAGCCATGCAGACCAATTTGATGCAGTGTGCGGCGTATGGCAGCACTCACATGTCTATTTCCTAAAGACAACCTCTTGATATGACGCTGAGCATGTGCACTCAACTTCCTTGGTTGACCATGGCAAGGCGCTGTTCTGAGTGGAACCTGTCCTATTAAACCACTGTATGGTCTTGGCCATCGTGTTGCAGCTCAGTTTCAGGATCTTGGCAATCTTCTTATAGCCTAGGCCATCTTTATACAGAGCAACAATTCTTTTTTTCAGATCCTCAGAGAGTTTTTTGCCATGAGGTGCCATGTTGAGCTTCCAGTGACCATTATGAGAAAGTGAGAGAGATAACACAAAATTTAACACACCTGCTCCCCATTCACACCTGAGACCTTGTAACACTAATGAGTCACATGACACCGGGGAGGAAAAATGGCTAATTGAGCCCAATTTGGACATTTTCACTGAGGGGTGTACTCACTTTTGTTGCCAGCAGTTTAGACATTAATGGTTATGTGTTAAGTTATTTTGAGGGGACAAAATATTTACACTGCTATACAAGCTGTACACTCACTAATTTACATTGTAGCAAAGTGTCATTTCTTCAGTGTTGTCACATGAAAAAATATAATAAAACATTTACAAAAATGTGAAGGGTGTACTCACTTTTGTGAGATACTGTAGCTCTGCTGTTAGACAACAAGCAGTGTGCTTGTCGTCTAACACACACTTCTATCTCCCATCTAGGAGAACACGTGACAACTTATTAGGCTGATAACAGAGCTATGGATGAAGCTACAAGACATAGCGTTTTGAAGAAAGATAAGAAAACACTGCAGATTTATGTGCCCAGCTCTTGAAAACGCTCTGAGCAACTCCCTCCATGCTGTTTGCTAGTTTTTAGTTGGGCTTATCTTTTCTGCTGGCTCACCTGAGAAATGCTCCATAGGTGCCACTGGCTGCTCCACTCCCATAGGTGATCAAAGAGTAGATTGTCTTTGATTGCCTCTATAAACAGTATTCACATCACATGTGAGGTATCGCTGCAAAAGAGCGAGAGCAATAATTCTAGCTCTAGATCCCCTCTGTAACTCTAAACTGGTAAGTTGTAACGGCGTTTAAAACTTCACCTGTGGAGATTTTTAAGTACTGTAGTTTGTCGCCATTCTACGAGTATGCAAAATTTTAAAGTGTGACATGTTAGGTATCTATTTATTTGGGGTAACATCATCTTTCAAATTTTACAAAAAAATGGGGTTTAGATTTTGTGTTTTTTAAATTCATTAAAATGTATTTTTTCCCAAAAAATTGCGCTTGAAAAACCGCTGCGCAACTACCGTGTGATATAAAAAATTGCAGGATGTATGAGCTAAGTTTGGAATTTCTTTTTGCCAATATGCATGTGTGGTGACTTGTGTATGCATATACAATATGCCTTGTATCTATATGCTTTTGATTGCTGTATCATGCACTTTATGTAATAAGACAGTATATTACAATCATTTTTGATTATTAAGGCCTCAAACACACGGACGTTTCTTAAAAAAATAAACAAAACGTCGGGCCCGACGTCAAGGAAAGAAAAAACGGTGTTTTTCGGCGTTATGCATCGGCGTAAGTGAGCGTTGGCGTCAATAGGCTTTTTTTTAAAAAAATCATCCCTCTGCTATTTTTCAACCTAAAAACATCGGCGTCAAAAAACGCCGGTTAACGCCGGTACAATATTAGTTGGCGTTTGTTGACGTTAGTTGGCGTTTTGCGGCGTCGGCGTCAAAAAATGCCAAAATGTTACAGCCTCAGAACGCGCTGGCCGTGGGTTCTGCTTTCAGCTCACTAACGCCGACGCCATCTACAGCTCAAAAACGTTGGCGTTTTTGTGGGGCCATTGACTAACATGGAGAGCTGCAAAAAACGCCAGAAAACGCCGGCGTCAAAAACGTCTGTGTGTATGAGGCCTAAGGCCTCATACACACGGGCGTATCTTTAAAAATAAACAAAAGGTCGGGCCCGCCGTCAAGGAAAAAAAATCAGCGTTATGCATCGGCGTTAGTGAGCGTCGGCGTCAATAGGCGTTTTTTAAAAAAAATCATCCCTCTGCTATTTTTCAACCTAAAAACGTCGGCGTCAAAAAACGCCGGAAAACGCCAGTACAATATTAGTTGGCGTTTGTTGGCGTTTTGCGGCGTCGGCAAACGCCAAAACGTTACAGTCTCAGAACGCGATGGCCGTGGGTTCTACTTTCAGCTCACTAACACCGACGCCATCTACAGCTCAAAAACGCCAACGTTTTTATGGGGCCATTGACTAACATGGAGAGCTGCAAAAAACGCCAGCGTCAAAAAACGTCCTTGTGTATGAGGCCTTAATGTGCAGAGTCATTAGATACTACGTTTTTCGTGGTTGTGATATATGTGATGTAATCATGGTTTATAATATTTACATTGTTCAATATGGTTCTTATACACAGTTCCCATGCCAATACACGCTTAGGCAGTCCTCATATAAAGCACCATCTTTTTCCTCTCTTTTTGTGCCCAATAAAAAATTGCAATAATCGCCATTTTATTCTCTAGGGTCTCTGCTAAAAAAATATATAATGTTTGTGGGTTAGAAGTCATTTTCTAGCAAATAATACTGATTTAAACAAAAAGTGCCAGAAAAGGCCTGGTCAGCAAGTGGTTAATTCATACGCCCGTGCACATGAGGCCTCCTTAACGAGTTGTTTCTTTTGCTTCAATGTTGTAATATGTGAAGCCCATTGAAGTTGTATAGTCCATGTGTAATGATGCGGTAACATTGTTACCTCCCGGTGACTCATGGTCAGGCTCGCTCAGTGTAGATATGAAGCCCTTTCTCCAGTTGTGCTCTCTGATCCCCGGAGAGCCGGTGACAGCGGACGGATGACACACGGTGACGTCACTCCTATTGGCATCTGGCTAAATGAAACATATTTGTTTGCCGATATGTCCGATCACCATGACATCCTCCCTGAAGGTCTGTCCATTGGATGCCAATGGAACAAAAGATTCCAATGTGCGTTTTATGTATTTATTCTTTAGTAGTATGCTTCTGTGTCATTGTTCTGCAGAAGACGCAGCTCCCTCTATCTATAGTATAATATACGTATACACCCTGAGATATTACCAACCACACAGCTCAGCGAGAGAAAATACAGCATCCTGTAGGGATGCACCAATATATCGGCCGCTGAAAATAGGGTTATTGGTGTTTTGCTGATTGAAAAAAAAAAAAAAGGTGCAGATTATAGAATGCTGCATCCCATTGACTTCAATGCAAAATTGCATGCCGTTGACTTCAATGCAAAATTGCATCCCATTGACTTCAATGCATAAATGCCCCCTATTGCCATTCAACACAGAGCTCTGTACACAGGGAGTGATCTGCTTTGCAGGGATGAGAAACAGAGATCATTAGTAAAAAAACAAACAGCACACTGTACACACATTAGACGTAATCAGGCACATAGTTAATCCTTTGATTGTCCTTGATGTTAACCCCTTCCCTGCCAGTGTCATTAGTACTAGTGACAGTGCATATTAATAGCACTGATCACTGTATTAGTGTCACTGGCAGTTAGTCAGTTCCCTCCAGTGTCAGTTAGTGTCAGATTGTCCGTCGCAATATCTCAGTCCCATTATAAGTCCTTGATCGCCACCATTAGTAGTATGAAAAAAATAAAAATTCCAGCATGTATACCACAGTTTGTATACACTCAGTATACGCTTATTGGGGTCTTTTTTTAACCGCTTGCCGACCGCTGGTCTGCAATTGACGGCGACAGAGTGGCTCTATTGCGCAAATCGCCGTCATATGGCGGCGGCTGCGGGATGGAGCCTAGTGAGCGTGCGCGCCGCCGGAGGCGCGCCCGCGCGCTCACTGTGTTCGTTGAGGGCCAGGGAGCGGGTGTGGCGGAGTCGATGCCCCCCCCCCGGAGTGAAAGAACGGAGGTCCGTGTAAGTAAACTCGGTCCTCCGTTCTGTGAGGGGGGAAGGGCTCTGATCACAGCCTTCCTGTACATGGAGGCTGTGACCACTTCCTTTCCCCAGCTAGGACAGTCTACATACAGTTAGAACACGCCCAGGGAACACAGTTAACCCTTAGAGCGCCCCCTGCAGGTTAACCCCTTCACTGCCAATGGCATTTACACAGTAATCAGTGAATTTTTATAGCACTGATCGCTGTATAAATACCAATGGTCCCAAAAAAGTGTCAAAATGTTCCGACATGTCCGCTGAAATATCGCAGTATCGCTAAAAATCGCAGATCGCCGCCATTACTAGTAAAAAATTTTAAAAAAATAAAAACCCCAAAAATGAGATCTCATCATCCGTAAACGCGACCACTTTTGCGCAAACCAATCAATAAACGCCAATTGCTATTTTTTTTATCGCAAATATGAGGAAGAATATAAATCGGCCAAAACCGATGAAAAAAAATGTTTTTTTATATTTTTTTTTTGGATTTGTATTTTAGCAAAAAGTAAGAAATTTGTTTTTTTTTTGCAAAATTGTCGCTCTTCATTTGTTTATAGCGGCGATCAGAAATGACGCAGCGGTGATCAAATACCACCAAAAGAAAGCTCTGTTTGTGGGAAAAAAAGGACGCAAATTTAGTTTGGGTACAACGTCGCACGACCACGCAATTTTCAGTTAAAGCGACGCAGTGCCTAATCGCAAAAAGGGCTCCGGTCCTAAAGCTGGAAATCCTTCCGGGGCTGAAGTGGTTAATCAAAAACTTAGTAGGATACATTTCGACCAAACTACATGAAGCAATTTTATTTTTTCTATTGGATATGTTTTATAGCAGAATGTAAAAAATATTTTTTTCCCCTAAATTTTCAGTCTTTTTTTATTTATATCGTAAAAAAATAAAAAACCCAGTGGTGATCAAATACCACCAAAAGAAAGCTCTACAGTGGGAAAAATAGTTATTTGATCCTCTGCAGATTTTGTAAGTTTGCACACTTACAAAGAAATGAAGTGTCTATATTTTTTAATCAGAGGTGTATTTTAAATGATAGAGACAGACTATCAACCAAAAAATCAAGAAAAAACACATAATACAAATCAGTGGCGGCTGGCGAAGTTTTAGGATGGGGGGGCAGACCCCACCCTTCCTTTTTGACCCCTCCCACTTCTCATAAGCTCCACCCCCTATATAATCCCACTCCATTCCCTCTATTCCACTTGCTTCCACCTATAGTGTCAGGAGTGTTCAGCTCAGCATCACAGGACAGAGTATACAGCTCAGCATCACAGGACAGAGTATACAGCCCCTGAATTACAAGACAGGAGTATACAGCTCAGCATCACAAGACAGGAGTATACAGCTCAGCATCACAGGACACAGCAGGACTCTGCATCACAGGACAGAGTATACAG
>BLSH010213158.1:3229407-3241098 GCA_018402905.1 Glandirana rugosa | reverse complement strand
CACATGGTACTACAGAGCTTTTAGGGGGGAGCAAAAATAAGCAATCACTGAGCTCAGCTCTGACGTTGTAATTCCAATGTTGATTCATTTATGCTGGGATTTAGGAATGGCATGCCATGTGCTCTGTGCTGGTGTGTCCTGATTGCTATGTTTAGTAGAATTACAGGTCCCACTTGTTGCTGGAGAGCTGCTAGGGAGCCAAAGATGACCTATCAATCAGCTTGACGCTGACACGGTTGCGTTGATTCTATGTGTTGAGTTTCACGAATAGCATGCTATGTGCTTTTCCCCCCTTAAGGCCTGTACACACGATCAGAAAATTATAAGAAAAATACCGCTTTCAAAGTGATCGTACAATAATCTGATGGTTAGTACACAGCTTTCGTGAGCCGAATGCAAAATTATACAAAGGGACAAACTCAAAAATATTTCTCTTATGATACCAGATCGTACGATTTTCATTTAATCAGTACACTTTTAGTCCAAAAATACAATACAACACATTACATCACTTCCGAATTTTATTCTGTCGTACAAGAATCTTTGTAATTTTTGCAACCTCTTCAAAATGGAGACTAGCATGCAAAAAAAAAAAAAAAAAACGACGATCATCCGTCCAATAATCTCAAAGAGGTTTATGGCCGGACAGGCTGGTGCTTGTTGCAAAACATCAAGGGATCTAAAACTAACCTATCGGTACACATTTTGGTTCTGATGCTGGATTTCAGTATTCTAATATGCACCCTGCATGCTGGATTTCAGTATTCTAATATGAACCTTGCATGCTAGATTTCAGTATTCTAATATGAACCTTGCATGCTAGATTTCAGTATTCTAATATGAACCTTGCATGCTAGATTTCAGTATTCTAATATGCACCACCCTGCATGCTGGATTTCAGTATTCTAATATGCACCTTGCATGCTGGATTTCAGTATTCTAATATGCACCTTGCATGCTAGATTTCAGTATTCTAATATACACCCTGCATGCTGGATTTCAGTATTCTAATATACACCCTGCATGCTGGATTTCAGTATTCTAATATGCACCTTGCATGCTAGATTTCAGTATTCTAATATACACCCTGCATGCTGGATTTCAGTATTCTAATATGTACCCTGCATGCTGGATTTCAGTATTCTAATATGTACCCTGCATGCTGGATTTCAGTATTCTAATATGCAATCTGCATGCTGAATTTCAGTATTCTAATATGCACCCTGCATGCTGGATTTCAGTATTCTAATATGTACCCTGCATGCTGGATTTCAGTATTCTAATATGTACCCTGCATGCTGGATTTCAGTAT
The DNA here is from genome assembly GCA_018402905.1 of Glandirana rugosa. Classification (NCBI taxonomy): domain Eukaryota; kingdom Metazoa; phylum Chordata; class Amphibia; order Anura; family Ranidae; genus Glandirana; species Glandirana rugosa. Next base: position 3,239,786 of record BLSH010213158.1, on the reverse strand, counting down.
TCTAATATGCACCCTGCATGCTGAATTTCAGTATTCTAATATGCACCACCCTGCATGCTGGATTTCAGTATTCTAATATGTACCCTGCATGCTGGATTTCAGTATTCTAATATGTACCCTGCATGCTGGATTTCAGTATTCTAATATGTACCCTGCATGCTGGATTTCAGTATTCTTATATGCATCCTGCATTCTGGATTTCAGTATTCCAATATCTTATACATCCCCTGTGCGTAATATACGTATTATAATACTGTAAATAAATACGGTAAGCGAGTGCCTACTTTGTGCTGCCACAGCTGGTACTTATACTGGTGTATATACAACAGTTAAAGAGCCTGCCCTATATTATTATATTTATCATCACTAATTTATAAAACGTTGACATTATGCAATAAATGTGATGAACCATGTTTTATAATATGCTGAAGCTTATAAATGAGTGATAATAATTATAATAATATAGGGCAGGCTCTTTATCTGTTGTCTTTATCAGATTATTATTTCGATTTCTGGTGCCCACGTGTGGCCCTGTGGTGTCTGCATTGTGACACTCAGACCCCAGCAGTCGCTAATGGGAGCTTTGATTTTGTAACTGGCTATTTTAGCAATGGTCTCTAACAGTTTTATGCAACACACCCTCAGTTTCTAATCGTCTCTTAGCCCTGGTTCACACTGCTGAGACATATGTAGATGTGCGACACAGAAAGTCTCATGACAAGTCAAAGTTCATTCATTTCAATGGGTGCCCTCTTAATTGCTGCAACAAAAGAAATTGTTCCTGCACTACTTTTCTGCATTTTCCTTGCAACATGAGTGCCATAGGTTGCAATGTTAAAATCACAAAAGTTGTGTTTCTTTGTCTTAGCTTTGCGATTTTGGCTTTGATTTCAGAGGGTTTTGTAAGCTGAATAATATGTGTCACACTCTGTATTGTTATGATCTGCCAAAGTCACATTGAAGTCGTATCAAGTCGCAGTGAGCCGAGCCTGACAGCATGGCTTTAGTCTCCTACCAACTGCCGTAGCACAGTCTCCTCAGACCATCTCCTCTAGTAAAGCTGGACATACACTGGTAGATTTTCCATCAAACAAAAAAATCTCCCCTGTGCATTAGATATGGCCTATGAGACTTGACGAATGTCATTCAAGAACATCAAAATTTAATTTGCTTTTAACATTCGATTTTGCTATGAATGGAATTTCCTGAACGCAAACCACATACATTTCTCAAAATTTGTTCTTTCGAGAAAACATTTCCGTCCTGCTCATTCAAATCTTTTTGTAACTACAGTCAAAATCGAACATTAAATTGCCTCCATTACCATGTGAAAATTGAACAAATGTTCCAAAAAGGATATTTTTCAAGGAAAATTCTGTTAGTGTATGGCCAAGCTTTAATCTTCAGCCTATGATAGTCATTTGTAGCATTATAGATGTTGGTGACATCAGGGGCCACATTTGAGACCCCACTGAAGGTGACAACCACTCCTTAGGTTCTTCTCTCGTAGAACAAGTCCCAGCACTAGTGTAAGAGCCCTTTCACGCTGAGGCTCTTGAAAACTGCCCATAAAACACCAAGCGCTTTTTTGGTGCTTTTCAGGCGCTTTATTAAGCGCTCCAAACATAAAGATGGAGCTTGCAGGAGCTTTTTCACCTCCCTGCCAGCGCACCGCCCCAGTGTGAAAGCATTCATTGATTTTAATGGGAAGGAGCCAGCGGGGACACCCGTACTCATAGCCCTTATAAGTGTTTCCTACCCTATCGGGTAAACTAAGATCCGATGAAAGAGATACCTCTAGTTTCGTGACTCTTGTAGAAGTCTTGCATCATTTATGATACTCCTATTGGAACCTTTGTGTTTTCTTACTTGTTCTCTGCACTGAACTCTAAGTTACCTACAATATTTCACATTGATTAGAACTACCATTCTGTCTTGGCCACCCGTTCTGGGTGGATAATTTACCGGTCCAGGTGTCCCACATGGGACTAAAACACCATTAACTGGTGCACCTTACAGTTTGGAAGGATTGATTTGGCTCTCTGCTTGTTTTATGTGATGTCACCCAATATTTGCCTACCCATCTTTGTCCTGAGGAAGCAATTTGATGCAAAACGCGTTGGGAGACAGGCATGGAAGAGCTCATGGACCCAACTATTTGATACTATACAGTTTTTTTATTACCAGACTGTCTAATAATCCTTTAGGGATCCATGCTTCCATGTCTCCTTATTTAGGTATTTGTTGACCTTGTCCTGGTAGTGGGTGTTGTTGTTTGTCATATTATGTGTAATTTTTTAACATTTTGTAATAAAAATGTATTTTATGCTAATTATCCTTGCCTCATGTTGTGCCCATGAAGTCCTAACTTTCTTTGAGAGAGTTTTACTCTTTCAATCCTTTTTCTTTAATGGAAATAGATTTTGCAAGCTTTTCAGGCGCAAAAGCGCCTCAGTGGGAAAGGGCTCTTAAAATCTAGTGTTCTTGAAAAGTCCCTGGTTTGCAACACTGAGCCACTGCAAGTAAAATATCTTTTTACAAAAAGCTACATTGATTCATTGTATATTTTAAAATGCAAGAATTCCATGTACACAACTTATGGAGAGATATGGTGGTATTGTACAGTAGTTTGTATGTTTCTCCAGAGATTACTTTACAAAGTAGAAAACTATCTGTCGACTGTACTCATTCAACCTATATCCCAATTCATTGAGCAATGTGTACTGGGCATTTAGCCCCTGTGTGTCCAATCCCAGCATTTTCATGCGCCTGGGAGGCATAGGTGCAGCAGCCAGCCTCACTGCCTGCAGTCTGCAAAGTCAATGACAGGCTAAAATACACTGCGGCAATGCAGCTGGATGCTGTACCAAGTGGTTCTCGCTTTTAGAGCCCTATGTGTTCAGGGAAGAATCCCCAGACTGCAGAATATTTGTGTTCCGGGCATATATCCCTGAAAGCATATGGCCATAAATGCGACTTCTACTTGGTACAGCATCCAGCCGCAGCCTACTTCAGCTTGTCATAGACTTTGACAGGCTGCAGGCAGCAGAATTGGATGCTGCACCTGTGCCTTCCAGGCTCATGAAAACGCCAGGATTGGACGGCAGGGGCTAACCGCCCACTTTGCCTGTGGCCAACTATTGGGCTACCTGCCATACCAATCATGTAATGTCTTTTATTGGCTGTCAGTGCAGAAAATCATTTACAAATAACAATCGTTATAACCTAATGTCCCATGTACACCAACTACAGGTATCATTTTTATGCTCTTGAATTGTCAATTGCAGCAATGATCAGATTTGGTCTAGCTAATGTGGAACTACAAGTTCCAGCTTAGCACAGATCAGCTGGAGGAGCCATAAGTGACTTAGGCTCCATTCACACTTAGACGATTTGAATCGCGGGTGAGATCACCGCAATTCTGCCCATGATTCCAAATTGTGGCAAAACGTGGGGCGCGTTTGCGATGCCATTACTTCTTAATGGCACCCCAATCACGGTGCAATTTTGCCACAGTTGGCGTGCGAAAAATTGCGCTGCAATTGGAGCAAATCGCAGCACGTGACATTGCGGTTTTGCCACGATTGCAGAGTGACTTATCGCAGTAAAATCGCACCACGTTTAATGGTATTGTAAATGCGGCCCGCGTTTTGCCGCGATTTGCGCTCCAATCACACCTGATCGCGGGCGGAATCGTGGTGATTTCAAATCGCTGCAAAATGCAGGGCGCTTTTGTGATGCCATTGCACTGCAATTTTACTGTGATTGTCACACGGTAAATTACACTGCAATTGCGGCAAACCGCAATGCGTACTGCTGTCGCCCAAAAGAAGCTCATGTTCCTTTTTGAGGGACAAGCGTTGTGCATTGCGATTGCAGTGTGGGGAAAGGTAACTGCACAGTTGGAGGGGCACACTTTTTTTACGATAACATTCTAATTCTGCACCTTGCTGACACACAATGCACCCTTCTATGCAGTAGGATCTACTTTGCTCATTGCCTCCTGGGATACTTGCCGTGCGTTTATGCTGTCTGTGTATGTACACTTCCTGGCTGCAGCCACCTGGCTTGTTTGGTTATCGTAAATTCTCACCTATGTTACAATTCACACTAGATAACTACAGGCGTCACTGGCAGCGCCCGCTGCAAGCAGCGGTGCCTCACTAGGACATAGCTGAGCACATTTCAATACTTCTGGCTTTATTTAATAGGATGGTGCAATCTCATTTCAGTTTGCAGATGGGGCAAAAAGAATATAATTTATTGCACTATGCCTTATGTGATGAGCTTGGCTGTCCTACATCTGCTTAGTGCTGCAACAAGCTGAGATCAGTGTCCTTGCACACAGGAGTGCCATAACCCACATGAGAGTCAGAATAGTGTCACCACTTTCACAATGAATGCCAATGACCTGCTTCTTTAGGCAGCGCTGTGCCTCTTTGCTGGTAAGGTCACAATATAAGAGCTTGTTTTTTGTGGCCTGGGTGACTAATCGCACAGATGCAGGAGGCCGGGTGGTGAGGATTACACTAACCATGACATATTACATCAGAATGAAGTTTTAACATTTTTTGGTTAACCAATACACCAAAAGATAATCATTTACTCATTAAAGTTTTGTACACACAGCGCTGAATGTGGGAATTTCAGGACTCGTCCTGAAGCTCACCCAGTTGGTAGAAACCTGCCAGGGAGTCATACACTATATTACCAAAAGTATTGTGACACCTGCCTTTACACGCACATGAACTTTAATGGCATCCCAGTCTTAGTCTGTAGGGTTCAATATTGAGTTGGCCCACCCTTTGCAGCTATAACAGCTTCAACTTTTCTGGGAAGGCTGTCCACAAGGTTTAGGAGTGTCTATGGGAATGTTTGACCATTCTTCCAGAAGCGCATTTGTGAGGTCAGGCACTGATGTTTGATGAGAAGGCCCGGCTCGCAGACTCCACTCTAATTCATCCCAAAGGTGTTCTATCGGGTGCAGGCCAGTCAAGTTCCTCCACCCAAAACTGCACTTGTCCAAATCATTTGGTGGAGGGGGGATTATGGTGTGGGGTTGTTCTTCAGCGATTGAGCTTGGCCCCTTAGTTCCAGTGAAGGGAACTCTTAGGGCCGGTTCACACCTAGGCGACTTGCGATCCGACTTTTGTCGCCTCAAGTCGCTTGACATCAGAAATCCCATTGAAGTGAATGGGAGCCATCTTAATATACACTGCTGAAGTTGCTCCGACTTCAAGACGACTTCAGAAAAGGTTCCTGTACTACTTCAAGGCGACTTCTATCCGACCCAAAGAATTCAATGGAAGTCATCTCCAAGTCGGATCCCCATCTATATTGAAGCGACTTTGAAGCAACTTTACAGGAAAAAGAAAATATTTTTTAAGGCAGCCCCCTCCCTCTCTTCTCTGATTGGCCACAGGCAAAGTCGCCTGGCATGGAGGTCATGTTGTAAGTCGCCCAAAGTCGCACTGAAGTTGCATTCAAATCGCCTAGCAAAGTCGCCTCTAAAGTCGGATCGCCTAGGTGTGAACCGGCCATTAAGGCATGAGCATACCAAGACATTTTAGACAATTTCATGCTCCCATTTGTTGGAACAGTTTGGGGATGGCCCCTTCATGTTCAAACATGATTGCGCAGCAGTGTACAAACCAAGGTCCATAAAGACATGGATGAGCGGGTTTGGGGTGGAGGAACTTGACTGGCCTGTGAAACGCATTTGGGGTGAGGCCTGGTCGGAGTCCAGGCTGAGGTTGCCACTCACACACTCATCCCAGGGTTGGTACGGATGTGCGGCTACAGGGAGACCTTTCTTTATCACTGGTGAGCCTAAGCAATGCATGTTGGGTGCCTCCAGATGAATTCCTATCCAAGGCCTTAGATGTTTAAAAAGTTGTGCGCACAATATATACAATCTACAGAAAGTAAAACTCTAAGATGTATTTCTAATTGGCTCTTTAGCCTAATTGTAAATCGTTGCTCCATCTAGCTGATATTGAAAGGCAAGTCAGTGAAATAACTAGCATTGTATTTATTTTATTTATTTATTTATTTCAGGTACTTATATAGCGCCGTCAATTTACGCAGCGCTTTACATATACATTGTACATTCACATCAGTCCCTACCCTCAAGGAGCTTACAATCTAAGGTCCCTAACTCACATTCATACACATACTAGGGACAATTTAGACAGGATCTAATTAACCTCACAGCATGTCTTTGGAGTGTGGGAGGAAACCGGAGTACCCGGAGGAAACCCACGCAGGCACAGGGAGAACATGCAAACTCCAGGCAGGTAGTGTCGTGGTCGGGATAAATAAATTGTAAATAGTTTTCCTATGACCTATTTTGTTCCTGTAAAAGCTGTAAAAGTTCCTACAATGGGTAATGTAATGTACTCTTTATCATGGGGTCAGTCTAGAGTTATGTACCGTATTCTACACAATGCTCATAGTATTCTGTTGTGCCTACCTCACAAATACATCACTAAACTTTTGGTGGAAACCTGTAGGGTAGAGCCAGGTGATCGGTGCTGGTAGTTTTTCCAGCATAAAATAGGATCCCCTCCACTAACGCTCTTCTAACGCTAATATTATCTCTTCCTATGACCCTAACATTAACCCCCCTGCAATTACACCTCACCATAATGCTAACACTTACCCTCACACTAACCCTTCATGTAACCCTTACCTTAACCCTCCCTGTACCCTAACACTAACACTGCCTTTACCCCTAACCTTTAATCCTTCCTGCAACTAAACCTCCCCATAATACTAACACTTACCCACATGCTAAACGTCCTTGTAAGCCTAACTCTAACTTTCCCTGGAACTCTAACATTATCTCTCCCTATAACCCTAACATTAACCCTCCCTGCAACTACACCTCCCCTTAATTCTAACACTTACCCTACACTAACCCTTAATGTACCTTAATGCTAACCTTTACTGTAACCTTAATACTAGCCCTCCCTGTAACCGTAACTCTAACCTTCTCTGTAACTCTAACACTAATCTTCCCTGTAAACCTAACTCTAACCCTCCCTGTAACTCTAACCTAAAAACTAACCCTTCCTGTAATGCTAACACAAAGCTTTACCATAGGCGTGCACACAGGGTGTGCCTGGGCACACTGTAATCACCCTATGTGGTGCAGATTCCCCATGTTTAGACCCCTGATATTTCACCACAGCTCTCCAATGGGGCTCAATAGGCTGTGCATACCTATGAGACTAACACTAACCCTCCTTATAACTCTAGTAATTCCCATAACCCTAAAACTAACCTTAACCCTTCATCTAACATAGATGGCTTGAATTTCATCAGATTTCTGCTGAATCAGCTGAAATTTGACTTGTGGGAACCCTTTCCCAGTACCTGGCAAAAGTTGATTTAAAATTAGACTGAACTGGGTGGAAGATGTTTGACTGAAGAGTGTCCTATCAGATGCGCTTACTGTCCAGCAGCGCCATTGTATTCAGACAGTTATTAGTGCCGTGGCTGCCGAATACAATAGCCTGCAGTGGGGATTCCCCCATTCATACCGTTAGCATAGATGATTTTCTCTTGTTCAGTTGATTTTCTCTTGTTCAGCCCTCGGGCTGTGTATACTACCTTAATGCTCCCTACTATTTGCATACTTACCTATCCAGACAAGATACTCTTAAGGCTAGCTCTCTCAGATACCAATACTGGCATCCTGGCACCATAACCCAGTGTTTCTTAAACGGCCATTACATATAAAATTATATACAAATCTGATTGTTTTGTGTAGAGCAGTGGTGGCTGGTGCGCCATTTTTGGGTGGGGGTCGCAAACAAGCCACCCCCCTTTCGTTCAGTTGGTCCATCACTCAAAACCCCCACCCCGTCACTCGCTCGTTCCTCTGCCCGCCAGCCCTGCACTTACCCCATCTAGGTCAAGGGCAGCTTTGGCTCCATCCTGCGTCTCTTCCTCCTCACCTGCGGCTTCCTCCTCGGCAGCTTCACCCTGTGTCTCCAGCTTCACGGCGGCTTCCCTCCTCCTTCCCTTGGCGGCCAATATGATTTCTTCTCCTCTCGGCCAATAATGTCTTAAGACCCACTTCCTGATTGGCTGGGGGGAGAATCAGGAAGACAATAGCGAATATTAATTTGCTGTTGTCACACAACTGGGTGGGCTCAGGGCGCCCCAAGCCCACCCATTTGTGAAACCAATTAGAGCCTCAGATTCTAATCATGTGCTTCTAAAAAAAACCTCATTGGAATCCATGCATCCAGCGCCCTGCATAGAGATTAGGGGCCAGGCGCATGGATTAGGGGGGCGGCGCCCCTGTGCCCATTATGGACGGGCAGCCACTGATATAGAGTACAACATGCATAAAACAAGGAGATCTGTGTCAGGTTCCATAGCAATAAGCAGTAAACCTGTGTATATTAGGATTTTAAATACCCCTACAATAAGCACAACCTACACTGATTATATTAAAAATGTACAAATCTTTATTTTATTTTATATTTTTAATATAATCATTGTAGGTTGTGCTTATTGGAGGGGTGTTTGAAATCCTAATTTACACAGGTGTACTACTTACTGATATGAAGGATGAGACCCTCCATTAGCACGTATATTTAGCTATAACCTTTCCCACACACACATCCAAAAAAAGGTTCCATAGCAAGTATCTGAGCTGTAATCACAAACAAGTAGTGGCTTGAGAAGACCTGTGATTTGCCTTCAGCCAAACCGCCAAACTGGCTCCTCCGGTTGGTAAACAGCAGCAGCAGCCTGTTCACATAATGTGATTGTAGAATTGACTTCCCTGTTCTGCCAGTTTGCCCAAATAATTGACAGTGACGGCGCTCCTCCTACAGATCAGCAGAGGTGTAGGCGAATTTGGGGTCCCGCTAGTTGGAGCTGACAGCCCGAGGCAGGGAGAATGGATTTTCTGAATAGAGATATCCAGAAATGTGGCAAGACAATGCTAATTCATAGATCAGAATATTACCTTTCACTGTTATTTACAGTATAACTAAAGGCCAAACTGTTCTGGTGGAGAGGGATCCATGCAGGTATTGGTCTGGCCAGGATCTAAGCTGAGGACCCCAGTGCTGCAAGATAGACATGCTAATCACTAAGCCACTGTGCTGTCCCACACTCCATGCAGATACTGTCCTGGCCAGGATTTGAACCGAACACCCCAGTGTTGGAGCCTGCACATTCTCCCTGGGCTTGCGTAGGTTCTCTAGCAGTTTTCTTGTAAGTTTCCTACAAGGTCTATATTTACCAGATGCATTTATTTTTGAACACAGTACAATTTTCCCTTGTTGCTCTTTTAGATGACATTTGTGATAGGAGTGATTGTCACATAGATTTGGTCTCTGCACACTTTTCACTGTTATCATTTCCTTTGAGAATGTACAAACATGACGAACTCGGCCACAATGCTTCCATTCATATATATCTAGCTGTCATAGGATTCCATTAGTATGACTTTCTCCTGCCTCCACAGAGTTCCCTTCCAGGACCAGAATATTTCTGTTTTTCTTTGCTTTAGTGGAATGTATGTTGTATGGATATACCCAATGTGGAATCCAAGCAAGATTAATGATTTTCAAATAAGTCACAGCCATGTGCCAAATACATTGGATGGCTGTCATCTACACTTGGTATGGTTATTGGAGCCCCGTGATAGAGGAACATCCCAGGCCAGCATTTTCTTCTGTCTGTTATAGAGCTGGATTCAGAGCTTCAAAAGCTGCTTATTTTTAACAGCTATTGTTCCTGGAGTGGTCCTACCTTCTCTACATGGTGAGTCAATGACCTCTGACATGTGTATGTAAAGTTATGGGACTTCTGTGCTACATGCTTGTCCTTGGACAGTGATTTGGTAAATTTTTAGGCTCAGGGTCATCATTAGAAATCATGGGACCCCATACAGCTCACCTGATAGGGCCCCCCAGTACCCCCTATCAGCATACCTGTTCACTACCCCACACTCTGTACCCCCTGCATGGGCTCCCATTGTTCCCTTCTCTACATGCCCCCTTAAACCTTACCCTGTACCCCCTGCACCCAGGACTCTGCACTACCTGCATCTCCTAAAACTGTCTTTTTACCTCACTTTTATCCCTGTCCCCCTCTAGTACCCCACACAGTGCAGCCCCTGCATCCCTCATTACACTACACTCGACACCCCCAAGTACCCTACATTCTGCATCCCCATTACCCCACACTCTGCATTCCTCAGTACCCTACATTCAGCATCCCCATTACCCTACACTCTGCATCCCCCATTACCCTACACTCTGCATCCCCCATTACCCTACACTCTGAATCCCCATTATTATCCCCTACATTACACATCTCATTACCCCTAAGTCTCACATCCCATTACCCCC
>BLSH010213158.1:3183207-3198378 GCA_018402905.1 Glandirana rugosa | reverse complement strand
CCGTGGAAGATTCACAAATTTGGACTTTGCACTTTATTATTTATTTTTTGAACGGCACCTTGCACTTTATGCACTAAGATTCACTGGACACACTTATATTTTATGCAATTATTTTATGCAATTATTTATGCAATTCATCCAAGACTCACCAAGTTCTATGTGTGACTCTTCTATTTATATATTCATTATTTATATACTGTGCAAATTTTGTTATCTATATTCTATGTCATATTTTAATTTCACATGTTCAGTTTAGCGCCACCACCATATACTGCTAAGATTCCCTACGATTAAGTTTGGTCGATATAGGTGGCTGCTCACTGTTCATATCACACAAATCACACAGTGCTTAGCGCGGTAAAAACCCATTCCTCTTTATTGAGAGACCCCAGCAAAAAAAGACCCTAGATCTCTCATTTACCTTTTAAAAGCAATAGAAAAAAAAAGATGTTGACATTTTGACTTTGAGGCCTCATACACAGGGACGTTTCTTAAAAAATAAACAAAACGTCAGGCCCAACATCAAGGAAAAATAAATCTGTGTTTTTCGGCGTTATGCATCAGCGTTAGTGAGCATCGGCGTCAATAGGCATTTTTTTAAAAAAATCATCCCTCTGCTATTTTTCAACCTAAAAACATCGGTGTCAAAAAACGCCGGTACAGTATTAGTTGGTGTTCATTGGCGTTTTGCGGCGTCGGCGTCAAAAAATGCCAAAACGTTACAGCCTCAGAACGCGCTGGCCGTGGGTTCTAGTTTCAGCTCACTAATGCCGACGCCATCTACAGCTCAAAAACGACAGCGTTTTTATGGGGCCATTGACTAACATGGAGAGCTGCAAAAAAACGCCAGAAAACGCCGGCGTCAAAAAACGTCCGTGTGTATGAGGCCTAAGGGGAAAGAAAATACTTTGTTTATACCTGAGTGGTCGCTCTGGTCCTCCAAGGGCATAGATCTGAGTGGGGGCCATCTTGCCCTCACTCGGCTTCCCGCCCAGCAAACAGCTGCATCAGATTGCTTCCAGGCTTAACGGATGGCTCTGGTAAGCTTGAAAAGGACCGGGAAGCAGCAGGAGGAGGGGGTGCATCCCCCGCTTCCTATAAAAGCAAATCCGCCAATGGGATCCCTTTTATCGGAAAGCCGGTCGCCTAACGAAAAAAGATACCATGGTTATGGCATCTAACTGCAGCCATAACCCCTGTATTTAACGTCAAAAACATGATGTGCGTTTACAGTAAGGCGGTCAGCAAGTGCCTAGAATGGCTCTGGATTTGACAAAAGCAGGCCATTTATAAAACCAACATGCTTCTTCTGGTACCTACCACTGGAAGCCATCACTAGAGAAAATTGTCCCACATTGACCAATGCATATTCTTTTACAAGACTTGACCATAAATCCTGAACCTTGCTTTATAGAACCCTTCTGAGCTGATGTAATAACTAGCCTTACTTATAACATGGTGTAAGAACATCAAACTCTTCATTTGCATTACAGAAATAGTATAGATCAGTGTTTTGCATTCACAACATCATGGTAAATTAGAGGGGCTTTTCAGAAAGGGGTAGGGATCCATACCACAGCAAATTTACCATATACAATATATAAAACACTGGCCAGTATTTAGCCAGTGTACCAAAAAAGGTTAACAATGGAGCAGCACAGTCATGATGATCTCTAAAATATAACATATGACCCTTTAAACATGTGGTGATATACTGTCCCTAGTAAAAAGTGTGGTTTGTAAGTCCAACACAGAACAGAGAACGGTACATTGTGTGTTGCAGGTCAGCCCCAACCAGGGCATTTCTTTCACAGAGAATAGGTGCAGGTACTCTCCTGTTCCGAGTTACCCCTTGTCTCCTCCCCCTACCCATCTCCAATCGCCATCCCTTTGTTCCTCCACCTGCTCACCTCCCAGTACCGCCCCTTTTAGAAAATACAGCATCACATATAATTTTGTGGTGCCAAGTAATTTGCATAGAATGTGCTAATGCTCACAAGAAAAGCAGTAAAATATATCCCCAGCAGCCAGCAACAATAGAACCCCCAAAAACAAAATACCCCCCCCCCCAGCAACAATAGACCCCTGGTATAGCTTTGTGTGCCGCATGTGTGTGGATTCCTCTGTCTTTACTGCAGGGAGTGCTGGCAAGGGATAGAGCCCATCCTGGCTCTAAGCTATAGCTCAAGGGAGAAGACAATGGACTCCTGCCAGCAACAATGAATCTCCCAGCAGCCAGAATCAATAGACCCTCTCCTTCAACAGTAAATCCATTCCAGCAAAAACATACCCCACCAGCAACAATAGACCTCCCTAGAAACAATAGACCCTTTCAAACATGAGATTGAATGACCTATGTATGAAATGAAACAAGGTCAAGTCCACTTTGTTCACCTAGGTGTTGAATCAGTCTGTGGCTCCTTATGGCAACATGCTGTTTATTTCAAACCTTTGTCTAATCATAAAACCGTCTGCAGTATGTTTAATTGTTTAATGGCATGCTATGGCACATTGCAAGAGACAGATTGTTCTCATGTTTGTGGTATGTGTGTGAAAGCATGCACGCGGTTATATACATGGCTTGACAGTTAAAGTAGAAAAATGCCATCCCGGCAGCTTCCATTGTAAGCAGACAACAGGTGCTCTTCAAAATGTTTGGTTACGTAATTCGCTTCCTCCTGTGTTTTCAGATGCACAAAGATCTTTTTCAGCTTTAGCCACAAACTTAATTTCCAGTCTGATTGGAGCATAAATCTCTGTCTGGAATTTGTTAGTACTTAAAAGACATGCCTAGAGCCCTTTCCATTCATCTATATTTAGGTTACAGACAGAATTTCATTTAGGTTGAAAAGGTGATATTGTTTCAGCCCACCGGGATAAACAGTATGTTTCGTCTATGGCATATAAAGTCATCCAAGCAGATGGTCATGGATAATGCCAGTCAATATCATAAAGTTTAAAGCACCCATAAAAAAACTGTTAATACATTCCATAGGGACCTTGGGCTTTGCTATGTTGTGTATGTATAGGTGGAATGTTTTTGCACCAGAGATAATGGTGCTTCACACCTCATAAGTAAATATAATGTATGTGCAATATTATCTTAATTGTTCTTCCAAATTCCTTTCCATCTTCAACAATAAAGAACTTGTTTTTTTTCCACAATTGGAGGTTAAGAAAAACTTAACGTGTCATCCTTTTCTCTTCTGCAGGTGCGAATATTCATCAACCAGCTCTACCAACCACCTATAGAAAAAGATATATCAAGCAACTTAGATCTGAAAGCCATCCGCATTGCCTCTGTGAACCCCATTTTGGATCCCTGGATCTATATCCTCCTTCGGAAGACTGTTTTGAGCAAAGTGATTGAGAAAATCAAGTGTCTGTTTTGTAGGATCGGCGGTGGCAGGAGACCACGCTCTACGGGAAGTTTTCATTGCACAGACGGCAGGAGGGCCTCTTCAGCCTTATCTAGTCATTCTCCCTCTTTTGTTTCAAGGGAGTTGCGAGAAGTTAGTTCAACATCGCAGACTTTATTGTACCCTCTCGAACTGAGTGACGGTAGCTTTAGAAGCAGCACCATTTTACCAGGAGCCACCATGGCCATCAATCTCCCTGGGGCTCCAGACAGGACGTTACGTGGCTCTGACCAGTCTGTTTCATCTCAGGGTCCAGATTCTGAACAGGTACTGCTTGTAAATGAGACTCGCCCCACAAGGGTCATTCAGAATGGCAACTCGCCGAAGGGGAATCCACTTCATGTCACTTTTCCCGATGAAACATTGAATTTATCAGAAAAGTGTATATAGTGACTTTGGTTACTACAGTTGCCTAGACTATTAGCTAACAGTAGGAACACAATATGCCACTTACAAGTCATGCAAGAACTCCAGTCCTTCATTGAGTGGTACTCTAAATTTAAACTTTCTGAGGGCTGTTGAAAGAACAGAAAGCATACAGTGGAAGAAAAGCATTCAACTTGTTGAAAATATCAATTCTACGTGTTCTTACTTTCCTGATATTTTTCTACCTTCTACTGGCACTTTTGAAGACTGAACAGGCCAACTTTCTTTAGAAGTTGCCTACTTTTCGAGGGATCAAGTGTCTTATGATTCCCCCTTCAATCACAAACACTTTTTTCTTGACAAATCAAGTTTGTCCGACAGATGCTGAATGTTGATGTGTCTAGCTAAGCTTTAAATAATGTGAATTTTAATGGATTACTATGTCTGTGTGTATATGAAATCGTTAGTGTATTTATTGTCTTCTCTGTGAGAAGGTATCTAGTTTTAAATGTTTAGTTAAAGCGTTAAGAGGCACTATTTTCTTTTTTTTGGAAAATATTGCCAGGGAGCTTTTGTTTTAATGTTGTTATACAGTTTTGCACTAAATTGACACTTATCAATGGTATATGCATTGAGGGTTATGGCCAGTTAAAGAGTTTGTGCACATCAACACTGTAACATAGATTTCAAATGTTCTTTCTGTAGGCACTAGAAGTAAAGCTAGTTTAAAATAAACGCCAACATTAGCTTTTTTGATATGAAAGTTTCGCATTTTCCTTTACAGGAATTCTAGAAATAAAACCAAGGTAAAATATTAAAATGATCATTCAATCCAACATACCATAACTCATGCAGCTTCTTTCTCCCACTAGTATTACAATTGGGTTCCATCAAATAGACCATTCCAGTATGGGAACACCCAGTACGGATGTGCCTAGCCCTTTACTAGATGTCTGACCCTCTGTCTAAGAAACGTTATACTCAGGAAAGTGGTCTAGGTAGGAGACCTTGTTAAGTTTGTAACTGAACTTTAAAGTGCACAATTACCCCATCAACACAGACAGTGCTGACAGGGAAATCCCTCCTGCCAAGCAGTTGTCTTCTCCTGGTGGGGGGCAGGGGTGGGGGAAGTGGTCCCTGCCGGGAGAAGACAGTGTTCATTGCTAGTGGCTGTAGTAGCCGCTAGCAATAATCACAAAGGAATCCGGCAGGCTGCTTGTACCCAAGATGATCGATCATCTTGGTACATTCAGCCTGCCCAATACCGAATCTTGGCTGATTCAGCAGGATTTGAACCGTGTATGGCTGACCCACTTGCACAGAGAAAGGGTCTGTTAAAGGAACCCCAGTCTGCTAACTTCAGTTCACAGCAGAAAGCCTTGTGAAATCTGAGCCCTTATTTAAAGTTGGTAGAAGGACTGATAGATGGAGGTGGTGGTGCTGGCAAAAATACTAATATAAATGAGTAGGTATTTGGAAAGAACTTTTTGTTTCTGGCTAGCTTCAGATAAGGGTTCCCTCCTCTCATGAAATGAATTTCATTTGTTAAATTGTGAAAAGAGGGATTTAGATGAGTACTTCATTCTTTTTAAAAAGAACCTACAACGTATGACTTTGCTGGTTACCCTTTTTGACCACAACTATCGTTTTTCATAATGGATCCCCTTATTTGTTTTAACAGTTTGTTGGCTGCCATTAAATGTTTCCCATATCTTACCTATAAAAACAGCTAGGCAAGCATGTTGAACTCAAATGCAGGAAATAAGTATGATAAATCTGCAAGAGAGCAGACTAGTTTAATTGAGAGCCAGATGTCAAGTCTGCGAAATAACACAATATTTGATTTTTGTCTCTTGCATAATTTTAACATGTTATACAGGTAATAGAATACATTTTCTAAACTGTTCAGCTGCAAAATCTTTTAAAGCAGAATTACAAGTAGATATAAAAAACACAAATTGATGCAAATTTCTATTCTATAAGACATCATTAAATGTATTTTTAATGTAGGCAGTGTAAGTACCTGAATTTGAACTGATATCAGCCTTTTGCAGTCTCTGCATGTCAGAACTTAGAATAGGAAAGAGAGAAGTAGTACAAGGTGCCAGTCAGATATCCTGCAGTGCTCATGTGCTAATAAGGAGCATGCTGATAGCGATAGAAAACAAAGAGAAAGAGAGTCATTCGTGTGCTGCTTCTCCTTTCACTGTCTAGTCATAGGCTGGGGGAAAGGACAGGACCTGTAAGTGTTTCTTAGCTGCAGCCGAGAGAACCCAAGTCTCCTGCCCTGTTGGACAGAAGTACACATTCTTAGACAGGTAAAAGAGCTCCTTTATATACATTTCATTTGTGTACTTATATGTTATCTTGTATTTCATCTTTGGAAAAGGACCATCTTCATTACTTAAAGTGAAGTCTGCTTCAACATTTAATTTAAACACTTAAAGTGGCTTAAATAAAAGGGGACCCTATAACTTAAACAATACCAGTATAAAGTGCCTGAGCCAGGACCTTATGTTATGGAAATGATGTGATTGAAATTCCAAGAGCTTTACAGTTTTACATTATTAAAAAGTAAGTCATTGTATACAGTATAAGGCAGTGCTAGGTATCCCATGTATTCTTAGACTCTATGCCCAACATTTTCCCCACTCTTATGTGTTTATTTTAAGCAGATGAGACATTCCAGCTGCGGAGATAGAAGTACAAATATAATGAAATAATTAAAAACATATACTTGTAGCTGTCGGGAAATATATTTTTGTATCCATGTACAAACTATTTTGTTGCATTAAAATATCATTGAAGGCAAGAATTACTGGCTTATGTCTATTGCTACATTATGTGTGAAAATATGCAACCATGAAATCTGTGCAAAAAAGTGATCAAAGTGTTCCTGGATATTTTATCATATCATTTTTTTCATATTGTGAAAGAATTGTTATAATATTTTATAGGGATAATATACAAAGTACTACCCACTGGCCTGAAGTACACCGGCCACCTAAGAACCCTACAGAGGAGACATTTTGTGGGTTTACCTTGGAGGAAGCAGCTGGACCGATATATAGGGAAATATACTGTTTAAGTCTACAAGGAAACAAACACAAACTGGTTTATTCAACAAAGTAATGCAAACATCAATGCCCCAACCATTACCAGCTGATCACAAATCATTTCAGAGTTGAGTTGGGTTAACCATGATCGTTTGCTTTGGATAACTGCACTGTGCGCAAAACCTTCGTATTGTGCATTCCCTTACCAAATAGTTTTTTGTAACCGTAAAACAAAGTAGTGTAGTAGACCATAACCACCAACCTCAATTTAATTTTAAACCACCTACGTAAGCTTTTTAAAACATTGCAGTGAGGAATGTTGATAATCAAAGTGCAGTTACCAAATGTGGCCATGAATATGGAATTGTATCCAAACTCAAAATTCAATGTGTGGTAGATTACTCTTCATTAGCTGTGGTCAGGGTATTGTTTTATTTTCTGAAAGCCTGTTTTATCTTTAATTTTACCTGGTAATCCCACCAATAAGATACTTTATAAAAACTTCTTGTCCTGGGTGACAATGCTCCTTGGTTGTCTGTCAGTGCAAGAGCAACCTTGTCACCCAATGTGGACTACTGGCCACTCCTAGCCACAGTACCAGCTTGAGTCCCTGCTGATGCATGCCTGCCCTGCACAGAGATAGCACAAAGGATCAGGGGACATGTTATGCCTAAGAAACATACATCTACAATCTGACTGGCTGCTCTTGATTTCTGCCCTTTGAACAGGGCCTATTTGCAATACTTTTTTGAATAAGCCTGTATGGTCTTAAAATGTGAGACCATGATTAATAAAAAGACACTGGCTGCATTTATATAGATGCTAATCCAGGGGTCATCATGGCTGTCTCATCCATCCTTAGCCTTCAGCCTGTGTATATATATATATATATATATATATATATATATATATATACTTAGGAGGGTTGGAGTCCCAACCCCTTTTAAGTAACAGTTTCTATTTCAGCTGTTTAATTCCTGGTATATTGAATTTGTACAGATTTATACGTAATTTCAGATGCGCATGTATGATAGAACAAATGTCCCATCATCTTCCTTATTCATGCAGCTGAACGGAGCACTAATTGGTTTTTGGTTGGCATGTTTGGTAATCTTGTGCAGAAAGTACGAAGGGAATTCCATCAAGCAAGCATGTTCTGTCTGTGGCCATGTGACTTGCTTGTAATTGCAATCTGAATTTGTATTTGTAAAACCATTGTATTGACAGTTTGTTTTTTGGGGGCTTCAGGGGAGAGCAGGGAAACACAATAAAATTATATTGCTGAACAAGTTGTGTTTGCATAGTTTGTACAGCGAAACACTGTCCTCTGAAAGAAGGTATTGACATCTCATTATGTAAAGCCGCAACTGAGTTTGTGTTTTATCTCTTTTCAGTCCTTTACCTCCACATGTTTTCATTTTTAACTGATTTTTGCTTGGACATACTTTAAAATACCTTTTTCTCTAAGTGAGGATGCTGTTTCCAGTCCTCACACCGTAGTAGTAATGTGGACACACAAAGAAGGATCTTCCTCCGTGACTACAGATTTAGGGTGTCTCCCACCCCCCCCCTCCCCAGATATCAGAGGACTTGCCACAAATTTGTGGCAGTGTGGAAATGTAGGTCTGTTAACTTGCTGCACAATTTTATTGGTAAGTTGTACACTTGCAGAGCACTTGAAGCACAAGTTCTAGTTGACGCTTTTCCAATTTGCAGCAAATTTGTGTGGAAAGTCTCTAGAAAGAGCAAAGTTGCAGTGGTGAGTTTGCAGCAAGAGCTCTGCAAGTCTACAGCATGGAAAATCAGCCACAGTGACCCCTGTGATGGGGTGATTACTGCACAACATAACTGAACCAGAACTAGCAGCAGACTTGCAGAATGTTTTCAAAGAAAGTTGATCTGGTGTCATGCAGTGGGGACTTGCTGCAATTGTGCAACAAACTTGTGAATCCTGGCAAGTCTAGCAATAGCTTAGCAAGTCATTTCAAACTTGCAGCACAAATGCTTGGCATCTGGGCCTTCATCTGACTTTGAGGCGCCTCTTGAAAATGTCAGGACGATAATACGCGTTGGGATATAGCAGGAAGTGATGTCATCCCGCACGGTACTCCCGATAGTGACGTAGATGTACACCCTGGAAGTCAGGTGAAGGGAGCCAATTGCACAGGTGGCCTGTGGAGTAGGTATCCCATGCAATACTATGCGCTTTATATCTTTGTGCAAGGCATAGCACTGCACCACGCAAGTGGCCATCTTGTATGGATTTTAATGGTATTTTAAATAAATATAAAAGGTTTTACACTATAGATGCTTTCCTTGTTTCCCTATGATACTTCCAAAATTTATATTAACACATTGATGAGAGTAGAGGTGCCTGGCTTGAGTGGATCTGGATGGTGAAAACCCGTGGGAAAACATAAGCGTTGAAGAGTAACTCCACTTTTGTTAAGAAAAAAACATTCCCCCCTGGATGATCTGTGTACATTGCAAGGATTTAACAAACTTTGTTGTAGATTTGGTATTCTGAAGAAATCCCTGTGTGTTTGCCTGTGCCCATGTGGAAATTGTATCTAATGGGAGTGGTTTCATAATTATAAATTAGCTGCTACATTTGCAGGGCTCTAATGAGGAAAACTGCTGGGTCCTCATCCCTTTAGACATGATCGCCTATTGGAAGATCTCACCAAAAATGATTGTACATTTTGCATGTACAACATCTTGCATTTACAGAAAATTACAGGGCTGCGGATTGAAAAGTAAAGGTAATTTTTAACAACATTTAATTACAATATGACTTGAGTCGCATTTGTATATACAATATATACTGTATATATATTTTGCTATCTTTGTTTCCCACAAAAGTGGAGTTACCCTTTAATGACTTACCTTATTCAAGTGGTCAGAAAGATGGTGAGTTCTCTGGTGTGAAGGTTGAGGATCACAGAAGCACTAATAGATTAACATGTGTGTGGAGATATTTTTTACAGCACAGGGCACTTTTTTGGGGGATTTATTAGCATAGACACTTTGAAACATTTTGAATGACGTTTATACCAAAGCAAAAACTTTAAAAGACATTTGGCTATTGGTTGTTTTATGTGATGTATAAGCACAATGTAGCGCTGTATAAGTGGTCATTTTTTTCTAAATACTCATTGGGTATTGATATACAGTAACTGTCATTTGTGAACTAAATCCTAGCACTGGCGTATTGTGGTAGTAGTAACATACAATTTAGTTCCTCAATTTATTAGAGTGGGCAGATCCATCCAAATCATTCTATCACCAATGATAACTGTATATCCACAACTGCTGGTTTACAGAACAGATACAGCCTAATATTATAGAGCAATTTGTTCCAAATGGTATACATGGCTCCATTATAAGATGTAGCTGTGCTGTACATTAGCAAAACAATATGCAGATAATGTATCTGCTGTGTTAATAGATAAGTTCACCTTTTGGAATATGTTATTTAGGGTGGAGCATGTAACATGTTCCAGTAGCTGCAGGCTGCAGGAACACACTGGAGTTCATAGACCATGCAAGGGCACGGAGGAAATCAGCAAAGCAGCAAATAAATAGAAAAAAGGGGCTGGCTGTAGGCTGGACTAATGAGGCGGGTAATAGTAACCATGTGACTCACTGTGGAAACAACGAGTGTCTGGTAATTAACCAACAGATGAGCAGCCTCTGTGCACTGAAACAAAAGAGCTGCTCATAAATAGCAGAACCCCAGCCCTGACAGACCATGGTATCAACAATGCCCCTTGCAGAGTCAAAGCCACAGCCCCAAACGCAGCCAAAGCTTTGCTTATTACAAAGCTATAAGTCTGATTCAGGGGGCATATCAATCCTGTGAAGAGAGACCACTACTTCCACACAGAGAGCAATGATCCTTCTCTGCAGAAATAAAATAAACTGTAAGACTGTGTTGCTGCACCTGGAATGTATTAAGCTTAAACTGAAAGTTAATTTCATATTTAGGTTTAAGACCCTGTCTGTTCAGGGACAAGGTCCCTAAACCCAGTTTCAGAACCTCATTCCTGAACAGATAGGGTCCTAAACACTGGTAATACGCAGCACGGTGTTCAGCCCTGCCCATTCACAGCCTGCCATAGACTTTGATGGGCTACCTGCAGCGAGACTCGACACTGAACTAGAGCGCCAGGAGGGACACAGTGCAGCTGAAAGGCCCAGTGTGCAAGGGGCCAAATACAACGTTATCAGCTGAAACTTCTTTTTAATGTTGCTGTGCAATTGACCTTTAAATTCTATTGTTTCTATCATATACTATACTAAAGCATATATTATAGGTCCTCCCATCCTTTTGTGGCAGGAAATGGAAAATTTATTGCGATTAATGCAGCAAGTGTGTCAAATAGGAGCCTATTCTTCGAACACCATGGCTACCTGTCTTCACGCAGGCCTCACAATTCCATACAAATTATCTATATAATTATAAATAGTCCTATTATTCTACTTTACATCTTTAACCTTTATTGTATCTATGTGTTATGGCTGCTTCCATAAATTAGACTGACGTTATAATAGACCTGTGCAAGCGGAAAAAAAAGAGTAGGCAGTGGTAAATGGTGCCAGCTGTCGGCTCCTGACAGATCCTCTATGGGGGTTCTCACATATTCCTCTTTTATATTTACAAAGAAAATGACTTTTTGTTTTAATTTTGGACTTTGTATTTCCATTAGTTCTGAAACACTTCATTGCAGACAGTCTGTGAATGGGGGACATTTCAACATGGAGCAAACATTGCTATTAATCACAGAAGTGAAGAGCTACAGGTGCATTACATAGATGTCAGCTCTAAATACAATATAGCTCCCTAATGATTTTTCTCATCTAAAATGTTCATATTAGCCTCAATACACCAGGACACAAGTTATATTCACTTATTACTTTACCTTATGAATCAAAATGGTCAGTTTTACGAATGAATATTACATGGTGCGGAACCATTATTTATCTAAAATAAATGGACACTTATTATAAGCTTCTATTTCTATCAACTGTAATAGGTCTATTTATAATGCAGTCAATATGACTTTCACCTAATTTTCTCTAGTGGAGAATCATTAACTGTCATTTACAAGATATGGCCCTCTAAGAATCTCCACCACATTTGGTGAAAGTCAAATTCACAGTCACTGCTTTATAAATTGACTCCTAAGGTCTAGTCCAGGTTTGTGGTTGGGGAGGGAGGCATGGTAAAACAGGTGATTGAGTCACGTTTTTGCCACCTCCCAACTGCCCCCCTAAGCTGCAAAGGCAGCCATGCTGGGATGGACACATGCCACGGCCACAATGCTTTGCATCATGGCATGACAAATTATGCCCCAATCATCCAGCATTTCATACCTGTGTTTATATTTCATTTTAGCAGCTTACACATTCTTGGCCATATTGAATCTCTGCATTATACCAGTGCACAGGTCAATGAAAATCCCTCTGATCTTGTAACACATGCATCAATTGTTGGGAGCAGATCCTCTTGTCCTGCAGGGTTCATGGTGTGAGATCACTGACAGTAAAATCTTGTTTGCGCAGAGCCGCCAACTAGCTGGTTTTCCTTAAATGAGTTCCCAAAGGCCTTCAACAGAGACCATGTGACCATTGCTCTGCCATTGGTTGCTTGGTCCAGGTCCAGATAAGCAGGGGACTTGACTGAGTTCAGAAAAGTATTTCTGCTTCTCCACAATCTTAAGTATGGAGAATGGAGGTTTGGGAGATTTATATAACTAAGATTAGGATATATCTGTCAGGAACCATGAATCAGACTGAGACAGAAAATGCAGTATAAATCACACCTTTAATGTAATAGTAAAAATAGTACAGATCAGGATCGTAGTCAAAACATAAGCCAGGGTCCGTAAGTCAAAACGGGTAATCAGACGAGGCGGTAATCAGGAAGCCAGGGATCAGCGTAGTCGAAAGCCAAAGATCAGGATCGGGAACCAGAAGGTACATCAGTCAGGCAGTCTTTAACAGGAACTCAGCAGAGACACTCAGGATATGTTGACCAAGGCGAAGGCAGGAAAGGAATGAACAAGGCAGTTTAAATAGACAGAAGGGGCTGGCTGTAGGCTGGACTGACGAGCGGATAATGATAACCAGGTGAGCCACTGTGGAAGCAATGAGTGCTGACAATTATCCAACAGCTGAGCAGCCTGAGCACAGAAGAGAGAGCTGCTAAGAGTTCAGCCCTGACAATATCCAATGTCAAATATTTCACATGATGCTCCAGGCAGGATCAAGATACACACTCCCTAATCACGTCTCAGGTTTGGACTCGGCTCATCTCCATTGAAGCAATTAATTGCGCCAGCAATGGTAATACCACACACTGCGTTGCAAAACAATATTTTCCTCTAAATAAATAGCCAGCAGGAAAATGTTCTATTCTTACATGTTTCATGACACAGCTCAAATGGTCATTTATGATCTGCTTTATTAGAGGAAGAATATTAATTTGCATCTTAGTGTGTGGTATGCCTGTTACTGGTACAAAGGGGATATACAGTGAGTATAGAAAAGGATCACCCCCTTTAAATTAATCACATTTCGTTGCTTTGAATCCTGAAATGAAGACAGACACATTTTTTGTTTTATCCAGCTGTATTTGCTCAGTGCAAGTTATAACATCGAAGTGAAAGATATAACGCCAACTTCTGAGAAAAACATATAAAAAAAAATGAAAAAACAGAATCACTAAGTTGGAAAAAAGATCAACCCTCCAAAAAATTACTTGTAAACTCAATCAGGTGTAGCTAATCACCTTCTTATTGACACAGAAAAATACATTTGACTTTCAATTGTGATCAGCTGTGGACATCTTGATTAGCTCAGCATGAAAAGAGCTTTCCTGGAGCATTTAAGTCCCTGGTAGTGAAACTGAAGCAAACTATCAACTATGGGTGGCAAAGCACTGTCACTGGGATCTCCGGGATAAAGTTGTGAACAGGCACAAGTCAGGAGATGGATACAAGAAAAAATTCAATGGCTCTATTAATGCCTAGAAGCACAGTGAAATCTATTATTAAGAAGTGGAAGTTATTTGGTACAACACAGACCCTCCCTGGATCAGGACATCGCTCCAAACTGGATAAAAGAGCCAGGAGGAAACTGGTCAGAAAGGCTACCAAGAGGCCTACAACAACTCTAAGGCCTCATGCACACAAGACATTTTTTGACTGTTTTACAGCTGCTGTTTTCAGCTGCAGACATTTTTTTCTACAGTCAATAAACCCTCCATCATGTTATCCTATGTGTTCATGCACACACAGGCTGTTATCAACTGTTTTCAGCAGTGACGTTTTTGAGCTGTAAAAATCCCAAGACAAGAGGGTTCTGAGAGACGTTTTTCAGCTGTAAAAACGTTCAAACGCTCAAAAACACGGCTAAATGTAGATCCGAAACGTTTTTGGACGTTTTAGATCAATTGAGAAAAAAAAAAAAGCTGGCCCTTTAAAAACATGAAAAAACGCGTAAAACCACCAGTATTATAATGCTGGTAAAAGCTGAAAAAATCACTGATAAGCTACTGACGTTTTTTAGGAAGTTTAACATCCTGTGTGCATGAAGCCTAAAGCAGTTGCAGGAATTGATGACAAAGAGTGGTCATTGTGCGCATGTGACATCAATATCACAAACTCTCCACAAATGTGGCTTATATGGGAGGGTAGCAAGAAATAAAGCCACTTCTCAAGAAAGACCACATGCAGTTACAACTGAGCTTTGCCAAAGTGCACCTTGAAGATTCTGAGGCCACATGGGAAAAGGTGTTCTGGTCATATGAGACTAAAGTTGAATTATTTGGCCTCAACACCAAACGATATGTCTGGTGGAAATCCAATACAGCTCAGCATCCAAATAACACCATTCCTACAGTAAAGCATGGAGGTGATAATATCCTGTTATGGGGAGTTTCTCTGCAGCAGGGTCTGGAGCACATACAGGATAGAAGGAAAAATGAATGTGGCAAAATACCATCAAATTCTTGAGGAAAATCTGCTGCCCCCAGAAAGTTGTAATGGGAAGAAGGTTTACCTTCCAACATGACAATGACCCAAAGCAGCGGCGGCTGGTGTGGGAGGGGCGCTGGGGCGCCGCCTCCCCGCCGGCAAAAGACGAGAAAAAAAAAAAGTCAACCCCGCCCACCTACAGGTGGCGCCGGTACATTTTGAGGGGTATTGTCCTATAATAGTGGAGGTACGAAATGACATCCTTACCACAATAAACCTACGACTCGACATAACCTAAAGGTGGTCTGTATAGCAAACCACAACTCCGGTTTATTAAGTTGAAATCAGAGT
>BLSH010213158.1:3144444-3170824 GCA_018402905.1 Glandirana rugosa | reverse complement strand
CGTCAACGCGTTTCGCTATGCGTATTCACTCTGCTTCGTCTGGACGTCTAGACGAAGCAGAGTGAATACGCATAGCGAAACGCAGCGGCACAGCCCGCGCACATGATACAGGAGACTGACCTCCGTAAACTACAGAAGCCGGTTGAGTAGAGACGGCGGTTGTTTGCACAGCTGTTTGCAGTAGACCTTACCTCTCCTTTCATATACATGGGGTACTGCTGACACTATTCTCCATTACATACCCCGCAGCCTCACTGGCTATAGCAGTGACAGGTGAATCTCTTTTCCCAGCAATTCACTACATTAAGCAACTCCCACGATCATTGGGGCTCAGTCTCTCCATTGCGGGTGGCTTGCAAACCTCTCCCCTCATACACTTGGATTGAAGCACCTAACCAGCAATTTACGGGAACTTGACTTCCACCACAGTGATCCCCTCCCCACTGCAGTTCATTTTACATTGGGACGTATTGACATCTTTTATTTGTTTATGTGTTTGTCTCCCCCAGTGTGTCGAGTCAGTGTTGCATGTGTTAGGTACTGACCACCAGGAGATTTGGTCTCCCGGGGCCAGTTTAGATATTTTCTGTTACTCTTATTTACTTTTGGTGTATTTGCACAACGTGGCTGTCATTATACAGCTTTTTTATTCAATAAATCCCAATGAGGTTGTTATCTCATACTGTAGTCATATCCATTCCTTCAGTTCTAACCGTACTGGTTCCCCCTCATTGGGAGGACAAGTTTTTGTGTATGCAGTTGTTTTTGGGTTAAGAAGGACACCTAAACTTGGTGAGTGACACTACAGTATGACGTTTTAGACTTACAGGACCTATTTATACCTGTCAAAAGCTTTCTTTTGTTTTCTTCATACATGTCCTTAGTCTGCCTGTTTTCAACAAATTGTTTGCAGGCTTTCTTGTGCATCATCTTTAGAAAAGGCTTCCTTCTGGATGACAGCCATGCAGACCAATTTGATGCAGTGTGCGATGTATGTTCTGAGCACTGACAGGCTGACCCCCACCCCTTCAACCATTGCAGCAATGCACTCATATGTCTATTTCCCAAATACAACCTCTGGATATGACGCTGAGCCCGTGCACTCAACTTCTTTGGTCGACCATGGCGAGGCCTGTTCTGAGTGGAACCTGTCCTGTTAAACTTATGTATGGTCTTGGCCACCATTCTGCAGCTCAGTTTCAGGGTCTTAGCAATCTTTTTATAGCCTAGGCCATCCTTATGTAGCGCAACAATTCTTTTTTTCAGATCCTCAGAGAGTTCTTTGCCATGAGGTGCCATGTTGATCTTCCAGTGACCAGTATGAGAGAGTGAGAGCGATAACACAAAATTTAACACACCTGTTTCCCATTCACACCTGAGACCTTGTAACTCTAACGAGTAACATGACAGCGGGGAGGAAAAATGGCTAATTGGGCCCTATTTGGACATTTTCACTTAGTGGTGTACTCATTTTTGTTGCCAGAGATTTAGACATTATTGGCTGCGTGTTGAGTTATTTTGAGGGGACAGCAAATTTACACTGTTAGGCCCCTTTCACATGAGTGGAGCCCATTTTGACAGGCTCCGCTGCTCAGCAGGGATCCATCAGTTTACCCCCGCTGAGCCGGCGGATGACAGGACAGTCTCTGCACAAGTGCAGAGACTGACCTGTCACAGCTCCATTCTCCTCTATGGAGGATCGGATGAATATGGACCGTCTGTCCATGTTCATCTGATCCGATCCGCCAGGCGGATGGAAAATAGGGTTTCCATCCGTCTGTTTTTGGCGGATCGGAGCGGATTGGATGTCAGCAGACATGTCACTGCTGACATCTGTCGCTCCATATAGGACAATGGAGCATCCGTTCGGGTCCGCCTGACAGTTTTTCATGTGAAAGAGCTCATGTGAAAGAGCCCTTATACATGCTGTACACTCACTACTTTACATTGTAGCAAAGTGTAATTTCTTCAGTGTTGTCACATGAAAAGATATAATAAAATATTTACAAAAATGTGAGGGGTGTACTCATTTTTGTAAGATACTGTATATTAATTGGTTTGTGCAAAAGTTATCGCGTCTACAAAATAGGGAATAGATTTATGGCATTTTTATTATTTTTTTTTTACTAGTAATGGTGGTGATCTACAATTTTTAGTGGGACTCCGACATTGCGGCGGACAGATCAGACACTTTTGACACTTTTTTGGGACCAGTGACACTTATACAACGATCAGTGCTATAAAAATGCACTGATTACTGTATATATGGCACTGGCAGGGAAAGGGTTAACACTAGTTCTGATCAAGGGGTTAAATGTGTTCCCTGGGAGGTTTTTCTCTAACTGCATGGGGGCTGGGCTGACTGAAGGAGGAGAGAGATCCCTTTTCCTAATCACTAGGAACAGACAATCTCACTCTATTCTCCTGAAGGAACGGGGATCTGCTTTGTTCACACTGGCAGATCCCCATTATGCCTCTCTCTGGAGCGATTGCAGGTGGCTGGCAGACATTGAGTCCGCCGGACCGCTGGTTAGCTCCCCCGCTAGCGGGTGGGTGCGCCCACGCCCACAGACTGCTGTGTACGCGCCTGACGTACAATGACGGCAATTCACACAGCCATGCCAACCAGTTGCAGTAAAGCTGTGGTGGCTGGTCGGCAAGAGGTTAAATTGGTGACCTGTGGAAGGCATGCCCTTTACATTGGTGGTCAATGGGAAGAATGCTGGTTAGAGTGGTGATAAGAAATGCCAGCCTTACAGCTAAAAATGTCAGGGCTGTGCTGCATCTGGCTCTGCCAAGTGGCATTGGACCCCAAACTATGCAGACACTATCAGATGGGAGGTCAATAACCCACAGACACCCCTAGTAATCTCAGAAAGGAACCTTAGGGTTCCACGGAACCTTGGCTGAGAATGGCTGCTTTACAACCTGATACCATGATGATTTTTTTACCCAGTGTAGGGTTGCCACATCATCCCTTTAATCCAGGACACCTATCAATAACACAGGTTCTGTGGCTGATCAAGGTGGTAATTAAACCACTTGGTGCCTCATGTGTCCTGGATTAAAGGGATGATGTGGCAACCCTAGCCCAGTGGTGTAACCTTTTTAGGAATACTTTCCCACAAAAGGAATAAAAACAATAAATGGGTATAAAAGCAAACAATGGCATCATTAGCAAACATTGCCAGGTCTCAAATGAAAGGAAAACGACTCCTTCACATCTAGGTATGTGAAGAAAGTGTTGCTAGTAGCTGCCATCAAAATGTTGATGTTGCTTGGTGCTGGCTGGCAAGCCTTGAAGAGTAGGGTTGCCACATCATCCCTTTAATCCAGGACACATATTAATTACTCAGGTTCTGTGGCTGATTAAGGTGGTAATTAAACTCACTTGGTGCCTTATCTGCATTAAATTAGCCTCAGAACCTGTGTAATTCATATGTGTCCTGGATTAAAAGGATGATGTGGCAACCCTATTGAAGAGATGTGACCTGACTCAGGAGGTTAAGATGTGATAAGTTGAATTCCCATCACTATAGTGAATCCTTGTTCAGGCACAAGGAGATCAGCTGTGAAGATAATTGCCCTCCAGGATTACATGGGCTGACATGACTTCTCTCATCAGGCATCGGAAGACTCAAAAGTGAGTTAAGGATTATATATATCATTCTATAGTCTGAATAAACAAGTAGCGTTACTGGTGTGGATGACCTTTAGAAAACCAGATAAGAACCCCAGGTTATAGTGTATGTAAATTCAAAACTTTTTCTCAGTTTTCAATAGAATAGGGAAGGTAAAGACCCCTATTAGTCTATGTTTTGGCGTCTATGTCTTCTACATTTTCTTTCACTTCCTGACCCGGAGATGGGAAAATAAATTAGAAATCTCTCCAAAGTGAACAAAATTCTTATATAAGAGAGTTGTCATAGCAATCGGTGGCCCAACATTTTGAATTTTCCATCACTTTCTGTATCGGTCACAGCGGTCACCAGGATATATATATATATAGAGGTGAATCTCCCCAGCATGGACACAGATGGTATTAACTGACAGGGTCTTTTACTGCTTCATCACAAAACAAAGCAAATAAAACTGTTGCCTTTATATACACTTGAACCACTTCCTTACCGGGCCATTTCTGGCACTCCTCTCCTACATGTAAAAATCATCATTTTTTTTGCTAGAAAATTACTCAGAACCCCCAAACATTATATATGTTTTTTCAGCAGAGACTCTAGGAAATAAAATGGCGATCATTGCAACTTTTTATATCACACGATATTTGCACAGGAATTTTTCAAACGCGTTTTTTTTGGAAAAGAAACAGTTTAGTGAATTAAAAAAAATACAAAACAGTAAAGTTAGCTCAATTTTTTTGTATGTTGTAAAAGAGGATGTTACGCCGAGTAAATTGATACCCAACATGTCACGCTTTAAATTTGCGAACACTCGTGGAATTGCGCCAAAATTTGGTACTTAAAAATCTCCATAGGCAAAGCTTTAAAAATGTTTACAGGTTACATGTTTAGAGTTACAGAGGTCTAGTGCTAGAATTGTTGCTCTCACTCTAACACACGTGGCGATACCTCACATGTGTGGTTTGAACACCGGTTACATATGTGGGCGGGGCTTATGTATGCGTTCGCTTCTGCGCGCGAGCACGTGGGAACAGGGGCACTTTAATTTTTTTTTATTATTATTATTTATTTTACTTTTATATTTTTATTTTTACACTGTCTCTTTAATTTTTTTTATCACTTTTATTCCTATTACAAGGAATGTAAACATCCCTTGTAATAGGAATGGTGCGTGACAAGTCCTCTTTATGGAAAGATATGGGGTCAATATGACCTCACATCTCTCCTGCAGGCTGGAAAGACAGATCAGAAAAAATTCTGATCCCGGCCTTTTCAGCCATGATCACGGCTTTGTTTACTAAAGCCGGCCTGGACGTGACGTCATAAGTCGTGCCCGGGCCTCCGAGAGTCATAGAGATGACTGGTGACCAGATGGTCATCAGTCATCTCCCTGACAATCATCCGGCGTTGACGGATTCCTTCTCCCTGCCGCCGATCATACGGGCGGTACAGGAGAAGCACCGAATGGCAGCGGGGGGGGGGGCATCCCTTCCCGCTGCCTATAAGAACGATCAAGTGGCTGAACTGCTGCTATGATCATAATTATGGTGTTGGGAATCGCTGGCTGGAAAGAATGATATCTGAACGGTGCCTGTAGCTGCTGGCACCGTTCAGATATCACCGCTCAAAGTCCAGGACGTCCATGGACATCCTACCGACGGGAAGGGGTTAAAGAGGAAGAAAACCCTGGTGGATTTTACTTCTTCTTTATTACCCTGCAAAGTAAAAGCATAATAGGCTAGTATGTATTGAATACTAGCCTATTATGTGCCACTTACCTGCAATCGACGCCCATGCTGTCCCCGCAGTAGGAAGCGTCCATCTTCACCCCTCTGCCTTCCCAGGGCCGCGGACTCCGGCACTGTGACTGGCTGGAGTGGCGTGACATCATTCCCACGCATGTGCTTGGGAGCCGCCAATTGTGGCATGATAACAGTGGAGAAACTGCATGGCGGCCCGTTTCTTCACTGCACATGTGCCGATGACGTCTGCACATGCGAGTACACTGTATATCTCCTAAACCGTGCAGGTTTAGGAGATATGCAGGGTACCTACAGTTAAGCTTGCTTATAGGCTTACCTGTAGTTTAACCACTTCAGCCCCAGAAGGATTTCACACATTAGGACCAGAGCACTTTTTGCGATTCGGCACTGCGTCGCTTTAACTGACAATTACGCGGTTGTGCGACATTGTACCCAAATGAAATTTGCGTCCTTTTTTACCCACAAAAGAGCTTTCTTTTGGTAGTATTTGATCCCCTCTGTGTCATTTCTGATCACTGCTATAAATAAAAAAAGAGCAACAATTTTGCACAAAAAAAAAAAAGGTTTTCTTACTTTTTGCTAAAATACAAATCCTAAAAAAACATTTTTTTTCATCGGTTTTGGCTGATTTATATTCTTCCTCATATTTTTGGTTAAAAAAAAAAATCGCAATCAGCGTTTATTGATTGGTTTGCACAAAAATTGCTGCGTTTATGGATGCTGAGAATGAATTTCTGGGGTTTTTATTTTTTTAAATTTTTTTACTAGTAATGGCGGCGATCTGCGATTTTTAGCGGTACTGCGATATTGCAGCGGACATGTCGGACCATTTTGACACTTTTTTGGGACCATTGGCATTTATACAGCGATCAATGCTCTAAAAATGCACTCATTACTGTGTAAATGCCATTGGCAGTGAAGGGGTTAACCTGGAGGGGGCGCTCTAAGGGTTAACTGTGTTCCCTCACTGTGTTCTAACTGTATGTGGGCTGGGCTGGCAGGGGGAGAGGAGTGATCACAGCTTCCATATACAGGAAGCCTGTGATCAAAGCCCTTCCTCCTATGTCAGAACGGAGATCCGCGTTTACATACACGGACCTCCGTTCTTTCACTGTGGGGCCATCACGGGTAGCCGGGGGTGATTGAGTCCACCCCACCCGCTCCCTGGCCCCCCCCGGACACAGTGAGTGTGCCTCTGGCGGCGCGCGCATGCTCACAATGCTAGTTATCGCGGCCGCCGTCAGTGGTTACAACCACTTTAAGGTGGTCATTTTAACAACCATCTCATTAAACTTTGCATTGTTGCTCGACAGTTGTACATCTTGGAACTAGACATGTGCATGACAAAAATAATTGTTTTGTTTTGCTTCGATTTGTTAATCTAGTTTCATTCAATTCGGTTTATTTGTTCAATTCGTATTCAGGATTCGTATTTGGAATTTTTT
Organism: Glandirana rugosa; assembly: GCA_018402905.1. NCBI lineage: Eukaryota > Metazoa > Chordata > Amphibia > Anura > Ranidae > Glandirana > Glandirana rugosa. Next base: position 3,163,978 of record BLSH010213158.1, on the reverse strand, counting down.
CTAATTCACCGTTTCGTTTTCGGTTCGATTTGATAAATTTCAAATCGGACGAATCGTAAACTTTAGTTTTTTTTTTTTTTCGATTCCAATGTGGCAAAGTGCACAAACAAAAGTGAAATCTTCATCAAATGATTCCAATGACTTTTTAAATCACCTTTGGCTTAAATAAAAAAGCATTATTTCAAAATGGTACACACAATATTTGATTTCAGCAATATGCGTACAGTGTGGGGGTTAGCTCATTGGGGATCACCTTCCCTGGGAAAAGGGTAGTCCAAAACGGCAGGTTTTCTTAAAATCTGACTTGTCGCCAGGTTTATTTAAAAGTTTGCAGGTAAATCAAAAAAACCAAACAGAAAATAAATCCTTGCCATCCAGGCACTAACTAAACATTTCCAGTTTCCTAACTCAAAGGTGAAGGGCTTCTCCCAGTCACCCACAACACAAAGATCGTGCAAACCTTTTGTTTCAGTCACAAAGCAAAGTTCAGTTCATCAGCTCTCTCAGGTTTGATGGCTCCTGAATCCCAGGCCAGAGCAGTAATCTGATCCAGACCTGCTTCCTTTATATCACCTGTTGACGCACACAAGTGGACCACAAAATCTGGTCCGGAACCCACACTACCAAGGTGGCTGGTAAAACTCGGGCCGGATTCCATCTTAGTTTCCTGCAAGTGAACGCATGCGAGGTGAAACATAACATCCATCGATCATCTCGCCCTTCATAACGCCACATATCCCCCCCCCCCCCCGCTCAAACCTCTGCAGCTGAGCCACTGTCCCAACCAGACTATTCATACGGGAAAGGGCATCTGCATTGGAGTTTCCTAGCTCTATGTTCCACTGTGAACCTAAATACTTGAAGAGCAAGGAACCACCTTTCATCCGACTGTTTTTCTCCTTGTTATCACACATCCATTTAAGAGGGGCATGATCAGTGATTCTTTTGAATGGTCTCCCCAACAGGTAATATTTCAGGGCATCTAAGGCCCATTTGATAGCTAAACATTCCAGCTCAACAATGGCATAGTTTTTCTTATGTCTGTTGAGCTTTCCGCTGAAATCTGGGGTCACGAGCCCAGGTTGTGCACAAAGGGCTTGCTTCAACATTTGAAATGCCTTCTCTGCCTGAGGATTCCACTTGATCATAACCAAACCTCTACCCTTCATCAGATCCGTCAGTGGGGCTTCAGTGGTGGCAAAATTGGGTATAAAATACCTGTAGTACCCTGTGATCCCAAGAAATGCACTAACTTGATCAGCCCCCAACCAATAATGTAGCCAAGGCATTTGGCCTCCTCCAAGCATATGGCACACTTTTTGGGGTTAGCAGTGCGTCCTGTTTTCCTAAGGGAATCTACTACTGCTTTCACCCGCGCAAATGGGATTCCCAATCTGGGCTGTGGATGACTACATCGTCCAAATAGGTGGCTGTGTATTAGCAATGTGGTCTTAAGGTCTTATCCATCATTCTCTGGAATGAGGCAGGAGCACCATGCAAGCCAAAAGGCATCTGCTTATACTGGAAGGACCCCTAGAAAACACAATTTTCTCTTTTGCAGACTCCGTTAGGGGGTAACTGCTAATAACCTTTAGTCAGATCTAAAGTAGGTATGTACCGGGCACCTCCCAATCTGTCAAAAAGCTCGTCGTCCTGAGGCATTGGGTACGCATCGAATTTAGACACGCTGTTCAACTTCCTGAAATCATTACAAAACCTTATAGTTCCATCTGGTTTTGGGACCAACACTATGGGACTTGACCAGTCACAGTGGGACTCCTCTATCACGTCCAGCTCTAACATGTTCTTTATTTCATTTGCAACTGCTTCCCGCCTAGCCTTGGGTATTCTATAGGGCTTTAGATTTACCCTGACACCTGGTTCCGTAATTATGTAATGCTGTATAACTGTGGTCAGTCTCGGTAGCTGAAAGAAAAAGTCTCTATCCTTACTCATCAATTCTTTAATGTCCTTCTGTTGGGCCACTGACAAGGTTTCCATTATGGGTACTTCAGGTGTCACCGGGGCCATGTCCTTTTTGGGGGGTTGGCATTGCCAGTAAGTCTCTCTGTCCTTCCAGGGTTTCAAGAGATTAACGTGATATTTGCCTGGGTTTCCTTTTCCCTGGCTGGTACACTTTGTTGTTTACCTCCCCTACTCTTTCCATAATTTCAAAGGGACCTTGCCACTTTGCTAGGAATTTACTCTCAACGGTGGGGACTAGTACAAGCACTCTATCAACAGGGTTGAAGATCCAGGTCTTGGCACCCCAATTATAAACCCTTCTCTGGGCCTCCTGGGCTTGCTCCATATGTTCCCGTACAAGCGGCATGACAGCAATGATTATATCGTGCATCAGTGAGATATGCTCGATGACGCTTCTATAAGGCGTTATCTTACAACTTACACAATTCTTTAGTGATTCGGGACATAAATGGGGTGCCTTGATCCATCAATATTTCCTTTGGAATACCCACACAACTAAATACCTGGACAAGCTCTTGGGCAATAGTTTTAGCTGAAGTATTACGCAAGGGAATTGTCTTCAGGATATCACGTGGCATAGTCCAGTATTACCAGTATGTGCTGATGGTCCCGGGCACACTTTACTACTGGTCCCACCAGATCCATGCCAATTCTTTCAAAAGACACTTCAATGATTAGTAATGGTACCAGCGGACTGCGAAAATGGGGTGATGGCGCAGAATACTGACACTCTGGGCATGACTCACAATATTCTTTGACATCTGCATATAACCCGGGCCAAAAGAATCTCTGGGTGATTCTCTCCTTGGTCTTCTCTATACTCAGATATCCCCCCATTATGTGACCATGGGCTAAATCCAATACTATCCGGCGATAGGGTTTGGGAACCTCTAACTGCTCTACCTCCTTGCTTTACCACCTGATACAGCAAGTTATTTTTAAGAGCCATGTAGAGAAAAGACACCTCTATATTAGGTTCAACAGGTTCCCCATCTATCATTTTAATGTTTTCTCTGGCTCTATTGAGTGTGGCGTCTTTTAGTTGTTCCGTACAAAAATCATAATTTCTAACCTCTAAGTCAGGCACCACATTCTTTCCACTCTCACTGTTAGAGTCAGAGATAATTTCTTGTTCATTAATCTTCAGCTGGGGGCTGGATTCCAGCTCCTCCTGCTCCCCAGCCATTACAGAAAAAGGAAAAGGATTTTCTCCTTCCTCAGACACGCCAACAGTTTTCCTTTCAATTTTGTAATCAAAAGGATCTGGTGTGAGTTCCAGTGTTTCCTCAGCAAGGGGAGCTCTGTCCTCCCGACCCCTTTTGTTTTCCCATAAACTCCAAAAGTGGGGAAAATCTCTCCCCACTAGGGCTTCATGAAGCAGTGAGGGTAACACCCCCACTCAATGTGTCACTATGCCCCAAGGGGTATCAATCTCAACTACATCAGTCTGGTAGTCACGTGTGTCACCATGCATGCAAATAACCCCAATAGTGCTAGGGTGTAACTTTGCAGGATTTACACAATCACCTTTGACTAATGTCACCACACTACCAGAATCTAGCAGAGCCATGACTGGCTTTCCATCAACTGAGATTACAAACATTTGTTTTTCAATGCGTTCCTGACATGTTGCAGTACATGCCACCTGTGCAAAAAGAGACATTTTTTTTTAAGTAAGCATTATCACATTGCATTGGTTCGTCATTTAGGGAACAGTTAGCAGCAATATGACCAAACGCATGGCAGAGATAACATTTTATGTGATTTTTCACACCTAGAGACAATGGAGTGGGGCACAGATGGGTTCAACAAGTCCTCGGCAGCAGTATATATCTCCACCAGGTCCACCAGCTGGTTTACTATCTTAGTGTCCCCATGGCCGATCCACTTCCTCAAAGTGGCAGGGAGCGCACTTAACTAATGGTCCATGACCACACTCCACAATCTTAGGGCATGGCAAAGTCTCTGGCTGCAGCCACTTCTTGGTGAGGTGTATTAAGTCAAACATTTGGGAGTGGGGTGACTTGTCAGTACTGTATGACCACTGATGCACCCTTTGAGCCCGGACTGCAATGGTGACACCCATGCGTGCAAGCATCTCGGCTTTCAGTGTCTCGTAATCCTGGGAAGCATCTGGTTTTAGGTCATAACAGGCGTTTTGGGGTTCTCCTGTCAGAAAGGGCACTAGCAGTCCTGCCCATTGCTCTTTTTGCCATCCTTCTCGCACAGCGACTCTTTCAAAAGTTGCTAGGTAAGCTTCCACATCATCTGCGGGTGTCATCTTCTGCAGGTAATAGCTGGCCTCTGCAAACTGGCAATTCGTCTCCTGCTGGGCTGCAATGGCCTGGCGATTTGCATCCTGCTGGGCTGCAATGACCTTGAGATTCGCCTCCTGCTGTCCTGCAGTGGACTGGCGATTCTCCTCCTGCTGTGCTGCAGTGGCCTGTGCGACCTGGCGATTTGTTTCCTGTCACTGGCGATTGGTTTCCTGCTGGGTTGCAGTGGCCTGCAGCAGGGCTTTTAACGCATCGTCCATCTTTCCACTGGTCTAGGAATATGCCCGCCGGAAATTCACCATGTGTGGGGCGTTAGCTCAATGGGGATCACCTTCCCTGGGAAAAAGGTAGTCCAAATGGCAGGTTTTCTTAAAATCTGACTTGTAGCCAGTTTTATTTAAAATGTTGCAAGTAAATCAAATAAACAAAACAGAAAATAAATCCTTGCCATCCAGGCACTAACTAAACATTTCCAGTTTCCTAACTCAGAGGTCAAAGGCTTCTTCCAGTCACCCACAAAACAAAGATAGTGCAAACCTTTTGTTTTAGTCACAAAGCAAAGTTCAGTTCATCAGCTCTTTCAGGTTTGATGGCTCCTGAGTCCCAGGCCAGAGCAGTCATCTGATCCAGACCTGTTTCCTTTATACCACCTGTTGATGGACACAAGTGGGCCGCAAAATCAGGTCCGGAATCCACCCTGCCAAGGTGGCTGGTAAAACCCGGACCGAATTCCACCTTAGTTTTCTGCAAGTGAACGCATGCGAGGTGAAACATAACGTCCATCGATCACCTCGCCTTTCATAACGCCCCAACAGTTAGAATTCGACTGAAGTTTGCTGTAAAATTTGATTTGAATTTCAAATTTGTTTCGTTATTCAAAGCATTCGGTAAAATTTGTTTATATTGTAATTCGGGTATTCAGATATATCCGAATCTCCGAATAATGAAAAATTATTGTACTGTGACATACTGAGGCAGAGCATGATCTCCTCCCTTTGAAGACTGGGCCTCAGGGCAGTATTCCAGCATGATAATGACCCCAAAGACACCTTCAAGAGGACCACTGCCTTGCTAAAGAAGCTGAGGGTAAAGGTGATGGACTGGCCAAGCATGTCTCCAAACCTAAACCCTATTGAGCATCTGTGGGTCATCCTCAAACGGAAGGTGGAGAAGCGCAAGGTCTCTAACATCCACCAGCTCCATGATATTGTCATGGAGGAGTGGAAGAGGACTCCATTGGCAACCTGTGAAGCTCTGGTGAACTCCATGCCCAAGAGGGTTAATGCAGTGCTGGAAAATAATGGTGGCCACTCAAAATATTGACACTTTGGGCCCAATTTGGACATTTTCACTTAGGGGTGTACTCACTTTTGTTGTCAGCGGTTTAGACATTAATGGCTGTGTGTTGAGTTATTTTGAGGGGACAGCAAATTTACACTGTTATACAAGCTGTACACTCACTACATTACATTGTAGCAAAGTGTCATTTCTTCAGTGTTGTTACATGAAAAGATATAATAAAATATTTACAAAAATGTGAGGGGTGTACTCACTTTTGTCAGATACTGTAAGTAACTGTTAGCATAACACTGTTTTTTTTTTTTAGAATTTGCAAGGCTTAACCACCCCCCACTGTATTGTTAAATGACAGACGGGCCTTCAGCTCTCTTTTTCTGGGACGACGTCATATGAGGCTTCCCACCCACATTACCCATGTGATCAGCTGTGTCCAATCACAGCTGATCACATGTAAACAAGGAAATGCATGTATTGGCATTCCTCTCCTCACACTGACAGCGTGTGAACAGAGGAGAGACTATCAGCGGCATTTCCTTACAGGGAAGATCTGCACAGATAATTAGGGCACTGATCATCAGTGCAGCCCCGTCAGTGCCCAGCAGTGATGCCAATCAGTGCCCAGCAGTGCCTGCTCATCAGTGCCGCCCATAAGAGCCAATCAGTGCTCACCAGTGCCCATCAGTGCTACATATTAATGCCTCCTCATCAGTGCCACCTCATCAGTGCCAATCAGTGCTGCTTCATCAGTGCAGCCTTATCAGTGCACATCAGCGAAGGTGAAAAATTACTTATTTACAAAATGTTATAGCAGAAACTAGGAAAAACTTTTTTATAAAAAAATCTTTGCGATTTTATGTTTTCTTTAGCAAAAAATAAAAAACCCAGTGGCGATTAAATAGCACCCAAAGAAAGCTCTATCTGTCTCAAAAAAATTATAAAAATTGTGATTGGGTACAGCATTGCATGACCGTGCAATTGTCATTCAAAGTGTGACAACTGGCTTGGGCAGGAAGGAGGTGAAAGTACTAGGCAAGTAGTTAATCCTTCTCTCCAGGTTGCCCCCACATACATCCCTAGCTCCTCCTTCCCCTCAAAACGAGTCGCTGGGGGGAAAAAATACCTAAATGCCCTATTTACTCATCTAAATCTGTGCTCATGTGATGTTCAAGTCCCGAAAATTCACTTTCTACTGTTAACAGAGGATCCCTTTTCCACATTACTACTCACATGATGTGGCCACTTCCAATTGGCTGTCAAGTGGCAGGGTCCTCTCAGGACCTAGAAGACAAACTGGTGTCATTAATATAGATGAGGAAAGCTGCCCAGGTTAAGGTAAAGCTGGGTTCAGCAAACCTAAAGGAAGGTCTGCAAACCCCAAATTTAGCATTGAACTCCATTAAAGTCTATAGGAAACAACGCCAGCATTTTTTTCTGGTCCTTTGTAAGGATAATAAGCAAGCTATTGTTGACAAAAGGCATTGGGTAGCTTGGAACTTCAATAGGTGGCATGTGCCAATGCAAAAAAGAAAAGGAAAACAGTTCAGCAGGAAAGGAGTCTGTTCATTGGGGCTTAAAGAGCAACATTGAAAATACGTTAATACGGTATTAAACCCAAAACAAGAACTGTAATATACTGTAGCTTACCAATCATTAGATGTGGTGGGTGCATTTTTTTAACCACTTCAGCTTTACCCCCTTCCTGACCAGAGCATTTTTTGCAATGCGGCACTGCGTCGCTTTAATTGACAATTACACAGTCGTGTGACGTTGTACCCAAACATAATTGACATCCTTTTTTCCCACAAATAGAGCTTTCTTTTGGTGGTATTTGATCACCTCTGCGGTTTTTATTTTTTGCGCTATCAACAAAAAAAGAGCGACAATTTTGAAAAAAAAATGTACGTTTTGCTATAATAAATATCCAAAAAAAAATGTAAAAAAACACATTTCTTCCTCAGTTTAGACAGAGAATATACATATTTTTGGTAAAAAAAAATAAGCATATATTGATTGGTTTGCGCAAAGGTTATCGCATCTACAAACTATGGGAATAGATTTATGGCATTTTTTAAATATTTTTTTTTTACTAGTAATGGCGGTGATCTGCAATTTTTAGCCAGACTGCGACATTGCGGCGGACAGATCGAACACTTTTTTTGCGACCAGTGATATTTATACAGCGATATGTGCCAAAAAATAGCCACTGATTACTGTATAAATGTCAGTGGCAGGGAAGGGATTAACACCACTAGTGATCAAGGGGTTAAATGTGTTCCCTGCTAGGTGTTTCTAACTGTATGGAGGTTGGGCTGACTGGAAGAGGAGAGAAATTGTTGTTCCCAATCACTGGGAAAAGACAATCTTTCTCAACTCCCCTGTCAGAACGGGGATCTGCTTTGTTTACCCTTGCAGATCCCTGTTCTCCTGTCTCGGGAGCTCGCCAGTGATCGTGCGCCCACACCACGCGTTCCCTAGAGCGGCATACAGTCAGAGAGACGCTAACTGCAAAGGTTGACTCTGTGTCGAGCGACATTAGCCTGATCTGTCATGACATGGAGAGGTTCCGCTCGCGCCTTTTGGAGGCGTAGACGCATATTTCCACAGTGAAAGACACGGTACATGAGGACGCTACGTGTGTGGTTGAGAGGGCCCACAGAGTCCCCTCCAGACCTCCCATGCCTGGGGCTACACCGAGGCCCTTCCTGATAAAGTTGTTAAATTACCGGGACTGGGATATGCTCCTCTCAGCAGCACGGAATGCACCCAATCTCACCTTTGAAGGTGCTAAAATTTATCTTTATCCAGATTACTCCCCTGAGGTGCAGCAATGTCGCCGATCGTTCACAGACATCAGGAAACGGCTGCGAGAAAAAGGCCTCTGCTACAGTTTCCTGTACCCCAGCAAGCTGAGAGTGATCGATGGGGCCACTACCTGCTACTTTGATACGCCAGCGGCGGCTGATGCCTGGTTGGACTCCCTCTGAGGTAATTTGCTTGCTTCTGTTTGTTCTCTCCCCCCTCCTCTTTGCTGGCTCCTGGCCCTAAGATAATGCCCTCTCCTGCAACTCATCCTTGAGTGGAATATAACTATGCGCTGCACGCGGTGCTCTCCCAGAATATTCTACTCTATCCATACACCGCAACCGCAGCTGTGGAGTAGGGTCTCCACAAGGCCACATAGGATGTAGCTACACTGGGACCATGCACACTTGTGTGAGAAGGTGATCCGGAGCTATTTTTTTTTTTCTCTTCTCTTCTTACTTGGCGTGAGACTGTTCTTCTAAGCCAAGGACATCATGTACCGGATTCTTGTTCAGGGAAAGGACCCTGTACCTAGAGTTAATGGTTTTTGTTGTCAGTTGGGTGCAAGGGTAGGGAGTTTTGTTTTAAAAGACTGGGGTTTGTCTATATGTAATTCTTGCTGTGTCTTGCTGGAATGTACTGCTATAACATACGATAATGTATTCAAGACTGCACTCAGATGTGGTCTACTGTGCTTCCCTTCACCGGTTGGCTTCAGATGGGCTCTGCTGCCCATGGGTGGGGTGTTGGTATGCTGAGGAGCGGTCCCCTTTGGGGGCTGTCATTCACCACCCACACATGATGGCTGATAGAGACATGGATTCACTGTCTGTGTTGTCCTGGAATGTGAGGGGGCTGAATTCTAAACACAAGCGCTCCCTTCTCTTCCAATATCTCAAATTGCATAAACCACGCATTGTAATGCTTCAGGAAACTCACCTCATGGGCAGCAGAACGCTCTCCCTGAAGCGCCCCTGGGTGCAAAGGATGATACATTCAACCTACTCTTCACATTCCAGGGGGGTCTCAATTTTGATTAGCAAGAAGTTGCAATGTACAGTTGATGAGGTACATACTGATCCTAATGGGAAATTCGCCATGGTAGTATTAACGATCTGTAAGTTGAAATACATATTGATTAATGTATACCTGCCTCCCCTCAGCCTGATGCACCCCCTGTACGCGCTGCTGGAGAGACTGGCCTCGCATATTCCTGCTCGCATCCTATTCATGGGCGATTTCAACGCCATCCTGTCCTCAGACCTAGATAGGCCAACACCCCCGAACTCAGCCAGTGCGGATCTGGCCGCATGGGCACAGGCGGATGGTCTCACGGAGGCGTGGACATGGCTGCACCCCAGAGACAGGGTCTATTCGTGTTTTTCAGCTACATTTAAAGCAGCCTCTCGCATAGACATGGTGTTTGCTAAACCTACCCTTTTCGGGGACATCAGGGGGGTGTCCTATCTCCCATCAGCTCTTCCAGATCACAGCCCCCTTACCTTATGCATCACCATCCAGAGGCAGCGTAATCGAGCCCTTTGGCGACTGCTACCCAGATGGATAAATCACAATACTTCCCTTGAAAATATCCCCCCTAAAATGCGAGAATATTGGGAACAGAATGCAGGGTCGGCCTCGGATGCCGTGACATGGGATGCTTTCAAGGCTAATGCTAGGGGACATTATATCTCTGTCATAGCTTCCATTAGAAGGGACCAGGAGAGGGACATTTGTGCTCTTCAGGATGCTTTGGAGGCTGCCTCGGCCCAGTACTCCTCCTCGTCTACCCCAGAGAATTATGACCACCTGACCTCCAAACGTAGAGACCTGCATCTCCATATCTCGGAAGCCGCTAGCCTGGGTATCACAGTGAGACGTCAGAAGTTTTTCGAATTTGGGGACAAAAATAGTAAACTTATGGAAACGGGTGAGTTGGCGGTCTCCCCCAATAGAGGTACTTACTGCCTTCGCAAGTTATTATTCTAAGCTATACACCACCTCGTTGCCATCTGACTTTGACCCCTCGACCATGACTGGTGCATTAGATGCGCTGGCATTGGGTTGGCTGATACTGGTCACGGACATTACACCTGAGGAGGTGACGTTGGCCCAGACGGCTTGCCCATTGAGTTTTACAGAACTCATATAGGCCTGCTGGGTCCTAGATTGGTGGCCCTGTATGGGGAGTGTCTAAAATCCAGCTCCCTTCCCCCCTCCATGAAAGAGGCCCACATCATACTTATACTGAAGCCTAAGAAAGATCCCAAGCTTTGTGCCTCCTACAGGCCCATTGCCCTCTTGAATTGTGACCTGAAAATACTTACCAAATTGATGACAACCAGGCTAAATAAAATTATTAGATCTCTAGTGGACGCCGGCCAAACCGGCTTCATGCCGGGTAGATCCACGGATGTGAATATCCGCAGGCTCTTTGCTAACATTTATGCCCCACACAGTAATCAGGGCCACCATACTATTGCTACCTTAGATATGGAGAAGGCCTTTGATACGGTGGAATGGCCATATCTGTGGGAGATGATGAGGAGGATGGGGTTTCCGCTGCGCTTCATAGACTGGGTAAAAACCCTGTATAGGGAGCCAATGGCTTGCATCCGTGTGAGTGGCCTGATATCTGCGCCCTTTCATCTGCAGAGGGGTATCCGGCAGGGTTGCCCTCTCTCCCCTGCCCTGTTTGCCCTGGCCATGGAGCCCATTGCGGAAGCTCTTAGAGTGTCTCCGAGTATACGTGGTCTTCGGGTGACCTGGCTGGTGGAGAGAGTGGCACTTTACACTGATGACTTACTGCTGTTCTTAAATGATGCTGGTCCCTCTCTGCAAGGTGCCCTTCAGGTTATGAATCTCTTCTCAACCTTCATGGGTCTAAAGGTCAACTGGCACAAATCACTGCTCTTCCCGGTGGATGAGGAGGCGAGAGCTTTGGCTTTGTCCGGCCTCCCGCTCCAGTGGGTTGAGAGGTTCACCTACTTGGGAATTGTAATCTCTAGACTAGAAACAGCCAGGAATTTCTGAGAGACAATCTGGACCCAGTGGTGACTCAAGTTAAAATCTTGCTAAAGGCATGGAATAATCTCTCCCTCTCCCTATTAGGCCAAATAAATTTGATAAAGATGAAGGTGCTTCCTAAATTGACCTATATATTTAGAAACTCCCTACAATGGCTCCCAAAAACTTTTTTTAACTCCCTGAAAAAAATATTTCTATCGTTTATCTGGCATGGTGGTCCCCCTAGATATAAATATACCACCCTCCTGCGCCCCTTGGATCTGGGAGGCTTGGCCATGCCAGACTGCTATAACTATTTCTTAGCCTGCCAGCTGGTGACTGCTCACTGGTGGTTACAACCTGATCTTACTAATTCTGCAATTGTCCTAGAAGCGGCTATACTCAACTCCCTGGAGGCCCTGAAATCCCTTCTATATAGAAGGGAGAAATCCCCCCACCAACTTACCCCCTCCATACGTACCACTATTTGGGCCTGGAGGGCAGGAGAATCATTACCCCCCTGTGGCTAAATCCAAACCTGCCACACTTCTTTACCATCCCGGACCCACAGGCATGGGCTAAGTATAAAATTATAGTACTAGAACAAATTATTTCTAACCACGCCTTGGCCACATTTAGGGTCCTTCAGGACAATTTCCACATCCCTGAACACTATCGGTTTAGGTATCTGCAGTTAGAACATGCCTTTAGATGCCAATTCCTGAGTCAACCATTTGTTCTCTCGTATTCCGAGCTGGAGGCCACCCTTAGAGTGCCGAGCCTGGAGAAACCCGCCTCTCAATTATATGGTTATTTGATTGCTGCGTCTGGCTCTGAGCTGTCCTCCCTACGTCAAAAATGGCTTGAGGATATACCGGAGTTAGATGAAGATGACTGGTCGGAGATTTGAGAGTTTCCCTTCTCTGTATTGGTCTCTGCCAGGGATAGGATGGTACAGTATAAGATTCTGCATCAAGCATATTACACCCCACACAGGCTGCATAAGGCTCTCTCTTCGGAGTGCTGGAGATGTACACACCCCCCAGCTGACTTTTATCACGTCTTCTGGACGTGCCCGAGAATAGAACAGTACTGGCAAGAAGTATTAGGGGTAATTACCTGGATCACCAAGATTGTGGTGCCTAGAGACCCGAGATACTGTCTGATGGGGCTGGTGGAGCAGTTAATAGCGGTGAAAGCCAAACGAACGCTTGTCAGTATTGCTCTCTTCTATGCTCGGAAAGCTATCACAATGAGTTGGAAAAAGGCATTACCTCCCTCCATTGGGTTCTGGAAGAAATTGATAAACGATAGTTTGTACTTATATAAAGCTACGTACATAAATAGAGGATGCCCCCTAAAGTTCCAGAAAATTTGGTCCTGCTGGATTGAGGATGCCTCTACGGCTGCATGAGGCATAGGAACTGACTGTGGACTGCCTGCGTCACAGCGGCCGGACAGCCCGGAGGGCGGAGCCCATACCCGGGCCGACCTGGTGTACACCTTGTGATACCGTTCTAGACAGCTTCTAGACAATACCCCACCCTCTCTAGAGGGCAGTAGTTGTAGCAGTAGAGGGTTAGCAGTAGCAGTTGTTAGTTTGTACTCAACCGGCCGGTCCGCCCCTGCGTGGGCAAGTTGTATGTGAATGTCTTTTTCTGTGTACATGTCTTATTTTTAAAATAATAAAAAAGATTAAAAAAAAAAATAATTAATACTACTCTGCTGGCTATTTCTAAATCTAAATCTAATAATAGCACATTAAAGTTTAAACATGTATTGCACTATTCCACTACCGCATAAGGATAAGTAAGGGGCATCTACTAAGCTGCTGAAAGAAAAAATATTTAAAAAAAAGGCTTTTCTTATATTTTTTCTTAATATTTATTGTTGGTAATTATTATTATTATTACTATTCAGGATTTATATAGCGCCAACAGTTTACCCAGAGCTTTACAATATAAAAGGGGGACAATACAGGTACAATACAGTAGAATACAAGAGGATTAAGATGGCCCTGCTCAGAAGAGCTTACAATCTAATAGGGGGGGGCAGGTGGTACAAAAGGTTCTAACTGTGGGGAGTGAGCTGATGGAAGAGGTAAAAGATTAGTTGGAGGTGTCATAGGCTTCCCTGAAGAGATGCATTTTCAGGGATTGCCTGAAGGCAGCTAGAGTAGGAGATAGCCGGACAGGTTGAGGTAGAGAGTTCCAGAGGATGGGAGAGGCTCTGGAGAAATCCTGGAGATGAGCATGGGAGGAGGTGACAAGGGAGAAGGTCTTGAGAGGAGAGGAGAGGACGGTTTGGGAGATATTTGGAAAAAAGATTGGTGATGTAGCTCGGGGCAGAGTTGTGGATGGATTGGTATGTTGTGGTTAGTATTTTGAATTTAATTGAGCAATCGGGAGCCAATGTAGGGATTGGCTGAGAGGGGTGGCAGACACTGAGTGGTTGGTAAACGGAGTTGCAATAGTCAAGGTGATAGATAACAGGGGTGTCAATGAGAAGCTTGGTGGTTTTATTAGTTAAAAAGGGGCGTATTTTAGAGATGTTACAGAGGTGAAGTCTACAAGCTTTCAACAGCGATTGAATTTGACTTGAATTTGGTATTAATGAGAGAGACAAAGTAGGCTTGTTTGGCAGCATGGAGGCAGGAATTGTATCTTAGGAGGGCAGATTTATATTGGTTGAAGTCATGCAGGCATTTGGTTTTATGTTACAGGCTTTCAAGAGTATGGCAATTTCTATTGAGATTTCTAGTGTTGTCAGTTTGCCAGGCTTGTAAGGGTCGGGGGGCTGATTCTGCGTGTAGTTAGAGGACCGAGTGCGTCTAGTGATGATGAGAGTGATTATGGCAATATATTCAGGTAATATGTGCAAAGGCATTACAGCCAACAGAGTTTACAGTTTTTTGGGTTTTTTTGTATTGTAAAGTTGCACTTCTGTTTGTCAAAAAGCAATATTTTTGTTTGTTTAGGAAACTTGGTTTTATTAAGAACCGGTTCACACTACAGAGACTTGGGAGCCTCAAGTTGCCCCAAGTCGCTTGACAAGTGAAATCCCATAGAAGTGAATGGGAATGGTCTTAATGTACACTACTGAAGCTCCGACTTCAGAAAAGGTTCCTGTACTACTTCAAGGCGACTTCAATCCGACTTGTGCCCATAGAATTCAATGGAAGTTGCCTCCAAGTTGGATCCCCCATTTATATTTAAGCGACTTTACAGGAAAAAGTAAAGCAAATTACCCTGGCAGCAGCCTCCCTCCCTTCTCTGATTGGCCACAGGCAAAGTCGCCTGCCATTGAGGTCGCTTTGAGTCGCGTTGTAAGTCGCCCAAAGTCATGCAAAGTCGCGCTGAAGTTGCGTTCAAATCGCCTGCAAAGTCATGCCTGAAGTCGGATCGCTGTAGTGTGAACCGACTCTTATGAAGACGTTATATATCACAACGGCTAGATCTGTTTTTGTAGTGCATGTTCAAACCTTAATACCATAAGGCTGGGTTCACAATGGTGCGATGCGGGAATCCTGCGAATCCACTGCGGGTTCCCGTATCGCACCTGACTTGCAGGAAGTTCACACTGCCATATGCAAACTGCTGCAGGTGTCAATAGGAAGTTAATGACACCCCCAAGTCAGTTTGCATATCGCAGTGCAAACTGTCAATTCGGACAGGAATCAGATGCGATCTGATTCTGGTGTGGAAAAAAAGGGTCCTGTGTGAGTTTGGTCTGAATGCAATGCGAATTAAGCCATACAATCTGTATGGCTGAGTATGTGATTTGCACTGCAGTGCGGTACGAATCACATCCAATGTTGGACATCGCAGCAGTGGTAACCGGCTCTATATAATAACATGTTATTAGATTTGTACTCCAGGAGTATATAATTAGTTTGGAAATTCTAGAGAAATGTTTACATAAAGCGTTACAATTTACCTAAAACCATTCGATTTTAGTTGACTAAAATGTACTGGAGGTTTTAGCCGACTAAAATATAACTAAAACTAAAACAATTCAGATGACTAAAATACGACTAAAACAGCATTTTAGTCAAAAGACTACGACTAAAACTAAATCGAAATTTGATGTCAAAATTAACACTGCTTACTGGCAGGATCACCAGGTGAAAATAAAAGAAAGCCTAAAACAGAAAACAAATGCAGCCATCACATCTAAGAACAGATAAAAGCTGCCATATAATAAATGTTCGATTTTGGGTTTAATACTGCTTTTAATACCTGAAAGCTGCACATGGTGTTATGGAACAGTATAAAGTAGTCCTTTAACCACTTTAGCCCCGGAAGGATTTCCAATGTTAGGACCAGAGCACTTTTTGCGATTCGGCACTGCATAACTTTAACTGACAATTGCGCGGTCGTGCGACGTTGTACCCAAACAAAATTTGCGTCCTTTTTTCCCCACAAATAGAGCTTTCTTTTGCTGGTATTTGATCACCTCTGCGACATTTCTGATCACCGCTATAAACAAACAAAGAGCGACAATTTTGCAAAAAAAAACAAACAATTTTTCTTACTTTTTGCTAAAATACAAATCCAAAAAAAAATATAAAAAACATTTTTCCTGACAGACTCCATGGCAGCCTACGTGTGGGTTAACCCCGCCTCCTCTCCAACGCTATATGACCCCTAATCCCATAAATGTGAGCTACCGGCTAGAGACCGTGTTCCTTTTTTGTCCTCCTCCTGGATTAGTGTGTGAGGTGGACACTTACGGATCAGGCGGCGTCCAAACGAGAGAGCGGGCATTCTCCAGACGCGGTGCAGCCCAGGACCCAGCCATGGGCGGGTGAGTGGCTTCAGACTTAAGAAAGTCCAGTGGTGGGGACAGCCTGTGGATGCCCCTAGGAAGGACGCTCGGCAGGGGTCGGCCAGCGGCACTCCATGGCAGTCGTCTTATATGTTTGTTTTTCTTCCCTGAGTATTATTCCTCCTTTCCCTTTTTGCCTCTCTTTTGCTTTTTTAGATGCCCTAGCTCCCCGGTGACTGTAGGAAGCCTGGGCGATGCGATTTCGATTCCTATGGCGCCTGGAGCGCTTCTGCCTTCCAGAGCGCCGTACTTCCGGGTCGCGGCGGGGAGGGCGCATGCGCCGGCCTCGGATGAAACCGAGGCTTGGTTCGCGCGTGCACGGTCCGCCGCGGGACCCGGCGGCTGCGCAGGCCCAGTGCGGCGTGATCCCAAGGCGCAGGCGCGCGGGGATGACGTCGCGCAGGGCGGGGGTTTTGAAAAGCTGTCAGCCCCAGAGTCTTTGGGAAGACTCTGTGGGCAGTATAGCGACGGCTTCCCCACGCCCTGAGTGGCAACCCTAAGGTAAGCCAGGTAGATGGGAAGACTAGCCTGGTCAGGCTGGGTGCCCTTAAAGGGGCACACAAAAAAAAAAAAAGAAGGAGAAAAAGAGGGAGAGAACGGGGGGGGTTAATTTGTAGTAAAATACACCCTCCTTTCTCCCGCAGCCCGAAGGCGAGTTCCTACCGGACAAGATGGATAAATCACCGCCCTCCTGTGGTCAGCCTCCCCGCACAAGGTACGTGCGGGAGATGGCGGAAGGAGGGGTGGGACTAAGGGCAATGGGCAAAGCACTGTGACTAAAGCCCCGGATGTCTTTCTTTCTCTTCCTCCCAGCCCTTCCAGGTCCGGTCTTCAGTATGTGGCCCACCAAGCCCCTGCCAAGCCGCATCATCATTCTTCCTCCAGATCCAGACGCTCCCATTCCTCCTCCAGACACCGCTCCCACCGCCACTACAGCCGCTCCGGTCAGAGAGCCTGCTGGGGATGTCGGGCACGGGTCCCGGAGGGCAAGTCTCTGTGCGACCCCTGTTATGCCCGGGCGGTTGGGGAAAGAAATATGGATAACCAGCGGATGGAGTTGCTGGTGAAGCGTGTAGTGCAGCAGTCCCTAAGGGAGTGGGGCGCGTCACACACGCGGAGTCAAGCCACCACCACTGTATCAGACTCCTTGGCCGACGAAGCCCCGGAGGATTTGGGCTCATTCCGGCCTTATGATTCCTCGCTCAGATCTTCGGACAGCGAGATGGAAGCGGATGACTTTCCAGGTGGTTTTGATTTGCCCTGGTATCCCCGCTGATAAAAGGCAGTCAGGGAGGCCCTTAAATGGGAGGAGCCCTCCGGCGAAGCAGAGAAAATTCTTGAAGCATCTGGGGAAGGAGCGCCCCAGCTTCCCGCTCTTTGGAGAACTAAAAGACATCATTCTGGAAGAGTGGGGGAAGACAGACAGTAAATTGTCTATGTCCGGTAAATCGGCGAAACTTTATCCATTCAAGCCTGAGGACGTGAAACACCTAGAGAACACCCCCTTGGTAGACGCAGCCCTGATGCGGCCGGTCAAGATGCGGTATCCTTCAGGGACGGCCTTGAGAGGAAGATTGATCAAGACCTCAGGAGGGTTTACGGGCTGGCCGGGGCAGCCTGCAAGCCGGTCCTAGCCCTCGCGGCATTATCCAAAGTAATGGAACCCTGGATGGAAAACGTAGAGTCGGTGATTGGGGGTGTTTTTGAGGAGCTGGTCGGAAGTTCAGCTGTCCAAGAACTTAAGTTGGCAACAGCTTTTTTGGGGGAGGCTTCCATTGACCTCATCCGCCTCCTGGCTCGGGATATGCTGTCCGCGGTCACGGCCAGGCGGGCGTTATGGTTACGTCCCTGGTGTGCGGACCCGGCGCCTAAACAGGCATGGTGCAAAATTCCCTTTGAAGGGTCTTCCCTGTTCGGTAATAAACTGGACAGTGCCATAGCTCGAGCCACAGGTAGGAAGTCTGGTTTCATCCACCCAGGATAGGCGTCTGTTCGGTCAGAAGAGACCACAGCGCAGAAGAAGGAGTACAGTATGCTCGAGGGAGGCTCGTTCGTATAAGCCAGGCAGAGGCTTCAGGAGAAACTGGCGAAGAGGGCAGACAGGGCCGAATTCTTCTAAAGGCCAGGTGTCCGGGACCCGAGAGGCCACAAAGTCGTTTTGAGATTGGGCCCATCCAGGCGGGTCGGGTAGGGGCGCGTCTGCGTCTTTTCCGGCACGTCTGGGCAGCCTCGATCTCGGACCACTGGACCATCGAGACGGTGTCGAAGGGGCACTCCTGGTCCTTCACTGCTATCCCTCCGCACAGATTTGTCACAACGAGGCTTCCGTGGGCAGAAGAAAGAAGAAAAATTCTCCTGGACTACGTGGATTCTCTGATAGCTCAGGGAGCTGCCCTACCTGTTCCAGAGGCAGAGAGGTTCGAGGGGGTTTACTCACCTCTGTTTCACGTGCAAAAGAAAAATGGCGCCTGGCGCCCGGTGATAGATTTAACGTAAAAATGTATAAAGTACGAAAAATTCAAGATGGAAATGCTGTCCACAATCCAGCAAGCGGTACAGCCAGGGGATTGGCTGAGCTCAATAGACCTGAAAGATGCCTACTTCCAGGGGCCTGTGCAGGAAGGGTTCAGCAAGACCCTGCAGTTTGCGGTCGGGCCGAGACACCTGCAGTTTGTCTGTCTCCTCTTTGGTCTCTCGACATCTCCTCGCACCTTTTTCAAGGTCCTCCTAGCCGTAGTAGCCTTGATCAGAACGAAAGGGATCCGTCTGTATCATTATCTAGACGATCTACTACTACTTGCGCAGGAGAGGGAGCAAGTGATTGTCCTCAGAGACCAGGTCGTCTCCGCCCTGTCCGAGTTCGGCTGGTTGCTGAATCTGGAGAAGAGTCATCTGGAGCCGGCCCAGCGTCCGATATACCTGGGGGCCCAGTTTGACACGGTGGAGGGCACAATCTCCCTTCCGGTGGAGAAAATTCCCATCATCAGGAAAAGGGCGTCACGGGCCCTATCGTTCCCATACCTGAGGGCCTCCTACTGCCTCGAGATCATTGGCACCATGGTTGCCACAACGCCAATGGTGAAGTGGGCCCTTTGGAGGCTATGCCCCTTCCAGGCGGGGTTCCTCCGTCAATGGGACTCCGGCAACAACAACCAGCTCATCCGCATAGCTTCGGCCATGAGGACCAGCCTTCCCTGGTGGCTGAGACGGAGAAACCTGCTTATATTCCACTCCATCTTCCCGGTCTCATGGGCCATGGTGACCACCGATGCCAGTGGTACGGGATAGGAGGCTTACTACGAGTCGGAAATGGCACAAGGCAGGTGGGAGCCCTGCGC
>BLSH010213158.1:3097290-3127840 GCA_018402905.1 Glandirana rugosa | reverse complement strand
AAAAAAAACATTATTAACCCCCCCCCCCCCCCCCTTCACTCCCTCCTGTTGCAGTAACTTTTCTCCTATAATCCCAGTCCTAAAGTATACAACCTCTTTGTAGCCAACTTCAGCCTACATGTACTCCAGTGCTGGCTGTACGGCATATCTCAGGGTGGGTGTCCTGATGTTGACAACCATGGACCATGTCTAGGTAATGTATGTGAAATGGCCACTTATAGTCTTCATCAGAACTCCATGTGACAGGGTGACAACGCAAGAGCTCAATTGGAGATAGAGACAGAGTGAGGCCATCTGGAAAAAGAAAGAGCTTCATCAAGGACCTTCATGGCAGAATCATCACACTTACAATGCTAAATATTACTTTTGAAATGACATGAACAAATCAAAGCTAATATGAGACTTGAGTGATGGAATTACTGTCATTTCATGGGAAATCATTCAGTGTGGATTGGATATATTGCTGGCACCCATATTGATGCTGCACTCTATTAGAGGTAGCCCAGGCCTATAATAAAACATCATAGCCTATCCTTATCAAAATAGCAGAAGTGGAAAATTAAACCAATGATGAAATCGCACTGATGACCCATGCGGAATAAACACATAAATATTGTGGTGTGATTTTATGGAGACGGCTGTTTATTGCGTTTATTTCTTGCCAGTTCACATGTTACTGTGAAATAATCCATGTCCATAATTAATGCCCACTTGTGCCCTTCCTCAAGCATATAATGAAAAGGATCACAGAAAAAGGAAGAATGAGATTTATTCCTGGCATCCTGAACCTATCTGCAAAGCACTCCCTCCAGGTTTTCCCAAATATAAATCTTAATAAATACAGTTTTATTGAAGTCTGTGCCACAATAAAAGATGGAGGCTGTAAATCGCTCTAATTAGATATATAGCTTAGTATAAAATTATAGATTTGAAAGAGATCTCTACTGAGAGAAATAAAAAGGTACTTTAAGCATTTTTAGTATTGTGTGTGAGAGGACCTTCTAATGTGGATTGCTATGTTGTCTAGCATGTTGGTATTTTAGGCATGTGGTTTTCTCTTTTGAAATTTGCATTGTAATATTTAAAGCGGAACCTAACTTCAAAAAGGGAGTTAGTAACACATTAACACTCCCCACCCAAAGGAGAAATGCAGGAATTTTGTTGTTCCTATCAATACTTTTTTTTTGTTGCCCTGCTCCAATTCTGACCTAGGCCAGAATGACATGTACCTGGTCCTGCAGCCTTCTGAGATACTTACAGCTCCCGGAATGTAGCAGGATTGGTACACAGAGCGGCCAAGGGGGTGGTCCAGAGGGTGCGACTGGTGCATCATCAGAGCTGGCTGCCTGCACCTGGAATAGGCAGCCAGCTCAAGAGGACCAAGGTGGCAGCACAGGACCTGCTGTGTGGCACCTGAACAGCATATTGCAGTGGGACACCAAACAGTGCATCTTAAAAGTTTTCACAGTGCTTCACTTTTTCCACATTTTGTTATGTTACAGCCTTATTCCAAAATTGATTCATTTCATTATTTTTCTCAAAATTCTGCAAACAATACCCCATAATGACCATGTGAAAGAAGTTTGTTTGACATTTTTGCAAATTTATTAACCACCTCCCACCCGGCCACTGTATATGTACGTCCGGGTGGGAGCTTCCCCATTCTGACAGGATGTGTATTTACGTCCTGCAGAACGGGTGCTCGCAGTGCGGCCACGTGGCGTGTTGCGGCTCAATCCTGTGATCATTATGATCACAGGATCCAGCCGAGCAGAGATCGGGATATGGGCGCAGTGATTGGCCCTCCCGATCATGTGGCGGCTGTGTCCAATCACAGCCGTCACATTGTAAACAGAGATGAACGTTTCTGTGACAGTTCTCCCCCCCGCCGAGCTCAGTGAGAGCTCAATGCGGGGGCGGGGGGAAACTGCAGCTATGTGTCAGCTCTCTGCATGAAGATGATTTCATGCGGAGAGCTCTCACAGATCGCCCCCCCCACACAGTGCACCACTGATACCCCTGTCCCCATACACATCAGTGTCCCCATAAAACAGTCCCCAAAACATCTGTCTGTCCCCATCACATCTGTCACAGTCCCCAAAACATCTGTCTGTCCCCATCACATCTGTCTTCATACACAAAACATCTGTCTGTCCCCGTCACCATACACAAAACATCTGTCTGTCCCCGTCACATCTGTCACCATACACAAAACATCTGTCTGTCCCCGTCACATCTGTCACCATACACAAAACATCTGTCACAGTCCCCAAAACATCCGTTTGTCCGCCAACACCAAATAAACCCCGATTTGGGTTATTTTTACCAAAGAAATGTAGCAGTATCATTTTTGGTCAAAATTTATGAAGAGATATTACTTATTTGCAAAATGTTATAACAGAAACGAAGAAAAATGCATTGTTTATGAAAATGTTCAGTCTTTTTTAATTTATAGCGCAAAAAATAAAAAACCCAGAGGTGAGTAAATACCATCAAAATAAAGCTCTATTTGTGTGAAAAAAAATGTTAACAATTTCATATGGGTCCAGTGTCGCATGACCGCACAATTGTCATTCAAACTGCAACAGCGCTGAAAGCTGAAAATTGGTCCGGGAAGGAAGGGGATTTACGGTAAGTGCCCAGTATTGAAGTGGTTTAAAAATAAAAAACGAAAAAAAAAAATCACATGTACATAAGTATTCACAGCCTTTGCAGTGACACTCAAAATTGAGCTCATGTGCATACTGTTTCCACTGATCATCCTTGAGATGTTTCTACAACTTGATTGGAATCCACCTGTGCTAAATTCAGTTTATTGGACATGATTTGGAAAGACACACACCTGTCTATATAAAGTGGTAGTAAACCCTCCTATCATTTTCAGCCAAGGAAGCTGCCATCTTGGCCATTGTTTGATCTACAACTGCCATGATGCTGCACATGTGATCAGCTATGACACCAGCCATTGTATGGTTTGACAGTTTGGTTTTGAACACAACCAATGGGAGTGTTACATTTCCGGCACGTGCCGGAAATGGAACTGGTTTTTAAACTGTTAAATGGATGGGTTTACTACCGCTTTAAGGTCCCACCTGACAGAGCTCCTGCATTTCTCTGTGGAGAGAGGAGAACCTTCCAGAAGAACAGCCATCACTGCAGCACCCCACCAATCAGGCCTGTATAGAGTGGCCAGACGGAAGCCACTCCTCAGTAAAAGGCACATGACAGCCCACCTGGAGTTTGCCAAAAAGCACCTGAAGCATGAGAAACACAATTCTCTGGTCTGATGAAACAAAGATTGAACTCTTTGGCCTGAATGGCAAGTGTCGCATCTGGAGGAAACCAGGCACCGCTCATCACCTGGCCAATATCATCCCTACAGTGAAGCATGGTGGGTGACAGCATGGGGGGATGTTTTCCAGTGGCAGGAACTTGTAGACTAGTCAGGATTGAGGGAAAGATGAATGCAGCAATGTACAGAGATCCTCGATGAAAACCTGCTCCAGAGCACTCTGGACCTCAGACTGGGGCGAAGGTTAATCGTCCAACAGGACATCGACCCTAATCACACAGCCAAAATAAAGGGGTGGCTACGGGACAGCTCTGTGAACATCCTTGAGTAGCCCAGCCAGAGCCCTGGATCTCTGGAGAAATCTGAAAATGGCTGTACACCGATGCTCCCCATCAAACCTGATGTAGCTTGAGAGGTCCTGCAAAGAAGAATGTGAGAAACTGCCCAAAGAATAGGTGTGCCAAGCTTGTAGCATCATACTCAAAAAGACTTGAGGCTGTAGTTGGTGCCAAAGGTAGTTCAACAAAGTATTGAGCAAAGGCTGTGAATACTTATGTACATGGAATTTTTTTTACGTTCTTTCATGCTGTCATTATGGGGTATTGTTTGTAGAATTTTGAGGAAAATAATGAATTTAATCCATTTTGGATTTGGAAAAAAAAATGTTATCCAAATTTGCAAGGATTTTTTTTGTAGAGTATATTTCACTTTTTTTGCACTTGCATTTTGAAAATAAACACATTTTTACTTTAAAGCTGAACTCTAAGCAATATACAGTTTGAAGTTAGAATATATATATACAGTATCTCATAAAAGTGAGTACACCCCTCACATTTTTGTAAATATTTTATTATATTTTTTCATGTGACAACACTGAAGTAATGACACTTTGCTACAATGTAAAGTAGTGAGTGTACAGCTTGTATAACAGTGTAAATTTGCTGTCCCCTCAAAATAACTCAACACACAGCCATTAATGTATAAACCGCTGGCAACAAAAGTCAGTACACCCCTAAGTGAAAATGTCCAAACTGGGCCCAAAGTGTCAATATTTTGTGTGGCCACCATTATTTTCCAGCACTGCCTTAACCCACTTGGGCGTGGAGTTCACCAGAGCTTCACAGGTTGCCACTGGAATCCTCTTCCACTCCTCCATGACCACATCACAGAGCTGGTGGATGTTAGAGACCTTGCGCTTCTCCACCTTCTGTTTGAGGATGCCCCACAGATGCTCAATAGGGTTTAGGTCTGGAGCCATGCTTGGCCATTCCTTCATCTTTACCCTCAGCTTCTTTAGCAAGGCAGTGGTCATCTTGGAGGTGTGTTTGGGGTCGTTATCATGTTGGAATACTGCCCTGCGGCCCAGTCTCTGAAGGGAGGGGAACATGCTCTGCTTCAGTATGTCACAGTACATGTTGGCAATGGCATTCATGGTTCCCTCAATTAATTGTAGCTCCCCAGTGCTGGCAGCACTAATGCAGCCCCAGACCATGACACTTTCACTGCCATGCTTGACTGTAGGCAAGACACACTTGTCTTTGTACTCCTCACCCGATTGCTGCCACACACGCTTGACACCATCTGAACCAAAAAAGTTTATATTGGTCTCATCAGACCATGGGACATGGTTTCAATAATCCATGTCCTTAGTAAAAAACAGTAGAATATTGCGCTTGTGTGTAACAATAAAGTGAGCTGCAACTCAAACATGTGAGAATAAACATGTGACCAAGAAAACAATAACAAACGAGCTGCGCTAAAAATAGTCCAAATAAACTCTAAAAAGTTAATAAATAATAGTCCTGGAATAGTCTTATTCAAGTAAAGTTCAAGTGTGTGAATCCATCACCATGTGAAAAACACCTTAGAGGATGTGTGCTTTCCGGATTCAATTGACCCTTTACTACAGAGGGTCTAATATGCTTGTGAATAAGCCCCGCGCTCCCATCCGCTGTTCTCAGGATGGTAGAGATGACACCTCACCAGCATGGAGTCCGTGTGCACCAATTGGTATGTAAGGAAGTACAAAGGTCGCCAATAGTGCAGTTAAACCATGGGCGTTTATTTAACCACTTGCCGACCGCCAACCGCAGGTTGACGGCGAGAAGATGGCTCTGCTAGGCAAATCGCTGTCATATGACGGCGGCTGCCAGATCGTGCATTGTGAGCGCGCGTGCGGCGCCGGAGGCGCACTCACGCGCTCACTGTGTCCAGGGGGGGCAAGGGAGCGGGTAGGGCAGACTCGATCTCCGCCGGCTACCCATGATGCCCCCCCCCCCCCGGAGTGATAGAACAGAGATCCGTGCATGTAAACACGGATCTCCATTCTGTGAGAGGGGGAAGGGCTGTGATCACAGCCTTCCTCTATATGCAAGCTGTGATCACTCCCCTTCCCCTGCCAGTCAAACACTAATACAGTTAGAACACGCCCAGGGAACACAG
Source organism: Glandirana rugosa (assembly GCA_018402905.1). Taxonomy (NCBI): domain Eukaryota; kingdom Metazoa; phylum Chordata; class Amphibia; order Anura; family Ranidae; genus Glandirana; species Glandirana rugosa. The sequence goes on along the minus strand of BLSH010213158.1, from coordinate 3,122,106 downwards.
TTAACCCTTAGAGCGCCCCCCCAGGTTTACCCCTTCACTGCCAATGGCATTTACACAGTAATCAGTGCATTTTTATAGCACTGATCACTGTATAAATGGCAATGGTCCCAAAAAAGTGTTAAAATGGTCCGACATATCCGCCCCAAAAATCGCAGATCGTCGCCATTACTAGTAAAAAATGAAAAAAAAATAAAAACCCCAGAAATTAATTATCATCATCCGTAAAAGCAGCAACTTTTGCGCAAACCAATCAATAAACGCCGATTGCGATTTTTTTTTATCACAGATATGAGGAAGAATATAAATCAGCCAAAACCGATGGAAAAAAAAATGTTTCTTATTATTTTTTTTTTGGATTTGTATTTTAGCAAAAAGTAAGAATTTTTTTTTTTTTTCAAAATTGTCGCTCTTCTTTTGTTTATAGCGGTGATCAGAAATGATGCAGGGGTGATCAAATACCACCAAAAGAAAGCTCTATTTGTGGTAAAAAAAAGGATGCAAATTTCGTTTGGGTACAACGTCGCAAGACCGCGCAATTGTCAGTTAAAGCGACGCATCGCCGAATCGCAAAAAGTGCTCTGGTCCTAAAGTGTGAAATCCTTCCGGGGCTGAAGTGGTTAACAAACATCCAAACAGGTCTCACAGCATCCCAAAGAGACAGTAATAGATGAAAAAACAGTCTGCGGTGATTAAATGTATCCTCACCCGACCGGTTTCGATCTATTGAACTTCTTCCCGGGAACTTACAGGCCAAGGAAACTGTTGAAATCCTCTGGCATAGAGAAGCTGCCAACTCAGAATCCAGACACCCTGTCCACATATCACCAAAAGTTCCTTCTTTATTAGGATTACAGGAGGGACGTGCAGTCAGGGGAGGCAGGTGAGGCAGAACCTCACCTGCCAAGAACATAAAAAAACAAAAATAAAAAAGTTTGACTTCGAGGGTCGCAGCTCAGCCACCTGGGGTTAGAGACCCCAAATGGTAGGTAGGTAGCTGAAGTCCTACCTAAGCTATTTGCTGAGAGGCATGTTGGGTCCATGGGATATATTATATTTTGCCTCAAGTTTTGGGAAAATGACAAAATGTCAGTTGTCACTAAATTATATGTTGCTCAAACATGGCATGGGTATATGTGAAATTACACCCCAAAATACATTCTGATGTTTCCTGAGTACGGGGATACCACATATGGGAGACTTTTTGGCGGTCTAGCTGCGTACGGGACCCCGAAAACCAATCACTGCCTTCAGGCTTTCTAAGGGCGTAAATTTTTGATTCACTCTTCACTACCTTTCACAGTTTCGGAGGCCATGAAATGCCCAGATAACACAACCCCACCCCCCCAAATGACCCCATTTTGGAAAGTAGACACCCCAAGCTATTTGCTGAGAGGCATGTTCAGTATTTTGCAGATCTCACTTTTTGTCACAAAGTTTTGAAAATTGGAAAAAAAAAAAAAAGATTCTTTTTCTTTCTTCATTTACCAAAAGAAATGAGAGCTGCAAACTACTCACCATGCCTCTTAGCAAATACCTTGGGGTGTCTACTTTCCAAAATGGGGTCACTTGGGGGGGGTGTTGTGCTATCTTGACATTTCAGGGCCTCCGAAACTGTGATAGGTAGCGAGGAAGTGAAATCACCATTTTACGCCCTTAGAAAGCCTGAAGGCGGCGTTTGGTTTTCGGGGTCCTGTACACAGATAGGCTCCCAAGAAGTCTCACACATGGGGTATCCCCATACTCAGGAGGAGCAGCAGAATGTATTTTGGGGTGTAATTCCACACATACCCATGCCATGTGTGAGCAATATACTTTTCAAGATGGGTAGTGACCATGGCGGCCATTTTGAAGTCGGCCATTTTGAATCCAACTTTTGTTTTTTCAATAGGAAGAGGGTCATGTGACACATCAAACTTATTGGGAATTTCACAAGAAAAAAACTATATACATTTTTATAAGCCTTTAAAATCCTTTACAGGTTACCACTTTAGACTTACCGAGGAGGTCTACTGCTAGAATTACTGCCCTCGATCTTGCTAATTTTTCTTTAAACCGAAATCTTTTGACCGAGGCACTTTTACCAGACAGCATAGCCAGGCTAGTGACCTCTCCTTTTTTTACTGCAATACGGTCACTGACACCCCCAGCTTGGGGACTGAACAGTGGTGGTACACCACTACACTAATGAGGCCATCAATCTGCTCTCTTCCATTGACAGCACTGTAGACTTTCCCTCTTCCAGTCTGTGCCATGCTGAGAAGGGGACTACATGAAGCTAACATAAAGACATATTTAGATACTTACATAAGCTTATAGTTTATATACACTCTTTAATTTCCATAATTACAATTAAGGTCAATACCTTATAATATTTTCGTTTTTAACATGTTTGTTATTTTTCTTTTGCAAAAAACAATTTTTTAATCTAACATTTTTTTACAGTAATCTGTGTTTGAAGGCAGAACTGCCTTCTCAAATCTCTCCTGATGTAATCCAAGCTCCTTTACTAAATCCATCATACCATACATTCATAAAAATGTGTTTTTTTGTAAATGCATGGCCTATTAAAGTTGGAAGTACTCTTTTCTATGTTTTTGGCACAATTGTTTGTATTGTGCAGACTAAAGAAAACTGGACTATATATTTTTATAATTTTTTAAAACATTTTTATTTATTTTTCATGTTCCTATCCAAGTTTAGCTTGTATTTGGTATATGGTGTATAGTGGCCACTTCAAGAGGTCACTTCTAGCTGGATTAATTGTCATGGTTGACATACTCAATTGTTGCACTTTTGTAAACGTTTACATAAAAAAAAAATGTATTTATTTATTTTTAAAAGTTCTTTTGCTGTTAAATTTCAGCTGATTTTAGCATTTCATTTGCACTTCACGTCATGCCCTTTTGATTTAATAAAGAAAAAAAAAATACTTGTGTACTTGGATTGTACAGGGTGGGCCATTTTATATGGATACACCTTAATAAAATTGGAATGGTTGGTGATATTAACTTCCTGTTTGTGGCACATTAGTATATGTGAGGGGGGAAACTTTTCAAGATGGGTGGTGACCATGGTGGCCATTTTGAAGTCAGCCATTTTGAATCCAACTTTTGTTTTTCCAATAGGAAGAGGGTCATGTGACATATCAAACTTATTGGGAATTTCACAAGAAAAACAACGGTGTGCTTGGTTTTAACGTAACTTTATTCTTTCATGAGTTATTTACAAGTTTCTGACCACTTATAAAATGTGTTCAATGTGCTGCCCATTGTGTTGGATTGTCAATGCAACCCTCTTCTCCCACTCTTCACACACTGATAGCAACACTGCAGGAGAAATGCTAGCACAGGCTTCCAGTATCCAGAGTTTCAGGTGCTGCACATCTCGAATCTTCACAGCATATGTTTTTTTTATGGTTTTTATGGTCAGTAAAAACCAATACCGGGTGAGCTGCTCCTTCCAGGAGGTACCGCAATTCCTCCAAAGCCGACTTAATGGCCAGTAATTCCCTATCACCAACATCATAGTTCCAGCAAGATGGTGCACCACCACATTATGGGTGTCAGGTCCGAGCATTCCTAGATGAACAGTTTCCTGGAAAGTGTATTGGTCGTCGTGGGCCAGTCGAATGGCCCCCAAGGTCTCCCGATCTGACCCCCTTAGACTTTTATCTTTGGGGTCATCTGAAGGCAATTGTCTATGCTGTGAAGATATGAGATGTGCAGCACCTGAAACTACGGATACTGGAAGCCTGTGCTAGCATTTCTCCTGCGGTGTTGCTATCAGTGTGTGAAGAGTGGGAGAAGAGGGTTTGGTGACAAATAAAAGATGATCTCATGCCGAGTACATAGACACCAACCATGACATTCTTTAAAAATTACGCACACCCGCCCGGCGGCAACAAACTATATACATTTTTATAAGCCTTTAAAATCTTTACAGGTTACCACTTTAGACTTACCGAGGAGGTCTACTGCTAGAATTACTGCCATCGATCTTGCTAATTTTTCTTTAAACCGAAATCTTTTGACTGAGGCACTTTTACCAGACAGCATAGCCAGGCTAGTGATCTCTCCTTTTTTTACTGCAATACGGTCACTGACACCCCCAGCTTGGGGACTGAACAGTGGTGGTACACCACTACACTAATGAGGCCATCAATCTGCTCTCTTCCATTGACAGCACTGTAGACTTTCCCTCTTCCAGTCTGTGCCATGCTGAGCAGGGGACTACATGAAGCTAACATAAAGACATATTTAGATACTTACATAAGCTTATAGTTTATATAAACTCTTTAATTTCCATAATTACAATTAACAGACATGAGATGCATAACATAGACCCAGAACAATGGTGCTATATGCCAGACTGGTTGAGCGCAACTCATACTGAATAAGAAGGTGTGAAGAAGGCTTTTTTACATTTTATGACCTATAACAAGGGTAGGGGCGATAAGCTCCAGAACATGAAGATCGGGCAATAGGGTGTAACTATAGGCATGGAGGGAGAAAGAAAAGAGAGTGGAAACAAGGAAGCATAGGGCGTGGCAATGAAGAAAACAGCCCCCTTCTCACCAATACTGTGTGGGTAAGGCACGCGTTCACTTTAAGTATACATTCATACCTATGCATTGCACTAAAACATGCGTTTTACTGTGCATTATTGCAGTGCACTATAACATATGTGCCACAATGGGTGTGAATGGGACCCCAACACATAGAAACATAGAAAAGTGACGGCAGAAAAAGACTGAGTAGTCCATCGAGTCTGCCCCTTTTTATTTATTTATTTTTTTTTTTTTTACATTAACCTTGTTGTCTGACTATGGATTTATGTTTATCCCAAGCATGTTTGAAGCCATTTACTGTTGACTGTCTCACAACCTCTGTTGGTAGTTTATTCCAATCATCAACCACCCTTTCAGTAAAATAATACTTTCTAAGATTAGTTTTGAACTTCCCCCCAGTTAGTTTGAGGTCATGTCCCCGTGTTCTTGATTTTGGTTTCATATTGAAAAGACTGCCCTCCTGAACCTTATTCACCCCCTTGAGGTATTTAAAGGTTTCAATCATGTCTCCCCTCTCCCTTCTTTCCTCCAGACTGTACATATTAAGTTCCTGAAGTCGCTCTTGATATGTTTTATCCCCACAGACCTTTCACCATTTTTGTTACCCGTCTCTGAACTCGTTCTATCTTATCAATATCTTTTTGTAAGTGAGGTCTCCAGAACTGGACACAGTATTCTAAGTGAGGTCTCACTAAAGATCTATATAGAGGAATCAGAACCTCCTTCCTCCTGCTGGTGATCCCTCTACTGAGACATCCCAGAATTCTATTTGCTTTTCCCACTGACTGGTTACACTGTTTGCTCATTTTGCAATCATCTGAAATGAGCACCCCCAAATCTTTTTCTTCTGTAGTGCTAGCTAACACTGTGCCCCCAATGCTGTACCCTCTAAGCGGATTCTTTTTCCCTATGCGTTAGCTGCGAACATACTCGCATAGCAGCGCATCACAACACACAATGGACATTGTGACCATTACATTGGCAAAACAACATCATATGCATTTTTCTAGTCTGTGCATGGCAGCCCATGCATAAATGATTTGGCTGTAACACACCACAATGCATCAAACAAGTATGATTCCAGGTCAAAGCCATCTGACAATTTTGTGGGCTGATGATGTTGCTCTGAATCACTTAATTTTCTTGCATCACTCAGGCTGAAGTCTCCAATACTGCTGTCACGTACCTGGTGGATAAGCCTGGCTTATGCAGGGGATTACCTCTCTTGTGGCCCTGGTTCGAGAGCCCCTGGTAGTGCAGACAGGGAGCTCAAGAGCACAGGGGGGCACGAGGGTTGGACTGGGTCACTTGGTAGTATGTGGAAGTCCACTGGAGCTCATGCTAGCAGAAGAATGGTCGTACAATCCGGGTCAGCAACTGGCTGGCAATGAGGTACAGATGGAGCAGGCAGGTGGGTGGTCAGGTGCAAGCAAGGTCAGCAACGTGCGGGCAGCAAAGGTACAGAAGGATTAGGCAGGAGGGTAGTCGTAAACAGGCCGGGGGTCAGGGCAGGCAGAAAGGAACAAGTCCAAGTAAAGCTGGGGTCACAGGTGCAGGAAAGTCTCTCAAAGTAGTCACAGGGGTCACAGGAACGCTGCAGAATGGACAGCATCTGCTGCAGGGTGCTGTCTGTTTAAATAGGCTGTTTTGGCGCCATTGGCGTGCACAGAACCCCAGAATGGCCGTTTTCCTAACACCCCCCCCCCCCCCAGGGGCAGCCTCTGGATGCCCAAACGGGCTCTCTTGGTCGGGTGTCTTTTCCAGAAGGCTCTGTTCAATTCATTTGTGTGTAGATTCTCTTCTGGCTGCCAGGAGTTTTCTTCTGGGTCCATACCCCTTCCATTTGACCAGGAATTGGTTTCTGCTTCCTCTTTTCCTACAGTCGAGGATGGTCTCCACCTCGAATTCCTCCTCACCGTCCACCAAGACCGGTTCTGGAGGTGCTGTGCTACGCCCTGGAAAGATATCCTTAACCACTGGCTTGAGTAGGTTAACGTGGAAGACAGGATGGATGCAGAGAAGATGGCAGGTTTAACTCATAGGCCACTCTGTTAATCACCCTTTTAATAGGGAATGGTCCTATGTATCTGGGTCCCAGTTTTTTAGAGCAACAGGAGAGTCTTAGGTTCTTTGTGGATAACCAGACCTGCTGACTGACTTGTAAGTCCAGTTCTCCCCGCTTTCCCTTATCAAAATTTTTCTTGCTGGTAGCCTGGGCTTGGGAGAGAGTCTCCTGGAGGAGTTTGTTATTTTTCTCAAGGAACTGTGTTGTTTCCAGAACAGCAGGTACTGTGCTTTCCATAGCCAGATCGGGTAGGAAAGAAGGGTGGTAGCCGAGGTTTGCGCAGAAGGGGGACTGCTTGGTGGCAGAGTGGACGGAGTTGTTATATGCAAACTCGGCTACCGGTAGAAGCAAGACCCAGTAATCCTGGGAGTAGGAGGAATAGCACTGCAAATACTGCTCAAGGGTTTGGTTGGTCCTTTCTGTTTGTCCATTGGACTGGGGATGGTAGGCCGAAGAGAAGACCAACTCAATTACCAAAGTGGCACACAGGGACTTCCAGAAGCGGGAGGTGTACTGTACTCTCCGGTCCGACACAATGTTGGTAGGAATCCTATGTAAACGGACCACCTCCCTTATAAAGATTTCCGCAGTTTCAGTCGCCGAAGGAGTACCTTTCATTGGTAAGAAATGTGCCATCTTTGTGAGACGGTCCACGACCACCAGGATTGTGTTGTATCCTGCAGATGGTGGTAGTTCGACTATGAAATCCATTGCAATTTGGGACCATGGTCGTTCTGGAATGGGCAAAGGGTTGAGTAGTCCCCAGGCCTTGGATTTCTCTGACTTACTTCTGGCACAGACAGGACAGGTGGCTACGTAGCTCTGACAATCTTCCTTCAGCCAAGGCCACCAGAATGAGTGGGCAAGCAATTCTGTTGTTTTATGACCACCAAAGTGCCCAGCCATTTTGGTATTGTGGCAGAGTCCGAGAATTACAGAGCGGAGCTCCTGTGGGATGTAAAGTCTATTTTCGAACCACCACAACCCATCTTTCAGCATGAGTTGGGGATCCGGAGGTTTGGTAAGGCCAGTGCAGGGTCTTTGTATCTGAGACAGAAAATCTTCCTGAGTGAGCAGGAAACTGTAGGCCGGAAGGATAGTATCTGGCGGGGATGTGTCCTCTAGGACATGGAACATCCTTGACAGCGCATCTGACTTTACATTTTCAGCCCCGGGCCTGTAAATGATGTGCAGCTGGAACCGAGAGAAGAACAGTGCCCATCGTGCCTGCCGGGGTTTCAGTCTCTTGGCGGTCCACAGGTATTCTAGGTTTTTGTGGTCTGTAAAAACCAGAAGAGGATGGGAAGCTCCTTCCAGGAGGTACCACCACTCTGTCAGGGCCAACTTGATTGCCAGGAGTTTTCTGTTGCCTACGTCGTAATTCTTCTCCGGAGGTGTTAGCTTACTGGAGAAAAAGGCGATGGGATGAAGCGAAGCCTTTGGGCCTCATCTCTGCGAGAGGACTGCTCCCACTGCTGTCTCAGAGGCGTCCACTTCTAAAGTGTACGGCAATGCAGTATCCCGGGTGTTTGAGAACGGGGGGCAGACGTCCTGCTAGAGTCGCTGGACTCCCTTCTTGTCAACTGGAGCGGGCCAGTACAGGATGGCCGAGACCTTCTGTGGGTCCATGGTGATTCTGGCAGTGGAGATATTGAACCCCAGAAATGAAATATCGGTGCATTTTTCTGCTTTGGCATAGAGGCCATGGAGTCTGAGGCGGGTGAGCACACTCTTCACGTGCCTATGATGCTCCTCCAGAGAGGGGGAGAAGATCAGTACGTCAACTAAGTAAACGACTACGAACTAGTCTAAAAAGTCTTGGAAGATGTTGTTTACTACGTGCTGAAAAGTCACAGGGGCATTACATAGTCCAAAGGGCATCACAAGGCGCTAACCGCTGGAAGAGTTCCTGGAACCAAAGGTAATGGGTATCGGTTCTTGATGGTGATCCGACTGAGCTACCGTTAGTCAATGCAGGGCCAGAGCGAATGGTCATTTGCTCCACAAAGAAGATTCCGGCGCCTGCTGGTGAGGTGGATGGTCTAAAAAAGCCCTTCTCCAGATTTTCATTCAGGTATGCCTTGAGGGCGACCAACTCTACCTCGGACGGGGGGAAAATCCGACCGAAAGGGACTTCAGCCCCCGGTAGGAGGTCAATCGGGCAGTCGCAGGACCGGTGTGTTGGGAGGACGTCAGCTCCCTTCTTACTGAAGACATCTAGGAATTTCGTGATAGGGTGCAGGAACGGCCAGGCGAGATTCCTGGTCGACATCTGTATCCAGGCTGAGTATGACTGAGGGGTTCTCCGGAGGCTGCGACAGATAGAAGGGGCGGCAGTAGGAGGAAGAGAAGTTTACTTCGCCGGTGACCCAGTAAATTTGAGGATTATGAGCCCGGAGCCATAAGATGCACAGAATAATAGGGAACAGTGGGGACGCGATGGCGTCCTGTAGCAGGAATTCACATGTCCTCCTTTGGTCTTGGTGAGCACTGAGGTGGTCTTCTGGGTAACTGTGCCTGTGTCACGTACCTGACGGTGGAGTCTGTCTTGTGCAGGGAACAACCGCTCTTGCGCACCCGATTCAAGGACCCCTGGTAGTGGGGACAGAGGCCCAAGAGTGCGGGATGGCACGAGGGCTGGAGGATCACCGATGATGTAGCGAAGCTCCAGGAGGCGTGCAGGTAGACGGATGGTCGTTCAGGCTGGGTCGGCAACGGGCAGGCAAGAAGGTACAAAGGATCAGGCAAAAGAGTAGTCAGAGTCCAAGCAAGGTTCGTTACACGGGCGGGCAGCAAAGGTACACAGGAGCAGACAATCGGATGGTCGTGGGTAGCCGGGGTCGGAACAGGAAGCAGACAACAGGTCGGGACAAGCCGGGTCAAACAGGAGACAGGACAACGCAGGAACAGGTATCAGAGGCTGAGGCTCACAGGTCGGGAACGCTGTAGAACGAGCAGCACCTGTCTCCAGGGCCTCCAGGTTTAAATAGGCCTGTTTGGCGCCGTTTCCGGCGCGTGCGCGCGTGAACGCGCACGGGAGCGCGCGCCACCGCGGAAAACGACTATAGCAGCAAAACTGTTCCTTTTTCCTAACAGCCTGATCCAATAGTTGACCCGTTGGCCAATCAAACGACCATAGGGTGTTCCTTGGGTCAAAGGGGTATCTGGTGATGCACTGCAAAGGAGATGTCAACAAAGCAGCTGCATGCACCAGAATCAAGGATTGCCTGCACTGGGATAGTCCCGCCGGGAAGCTGCAGAAAGACAGAGAGCACAAGGTGAGCTTTATCATTAGGCAAATACATCAGGCCAGCGGGGTTACTGGTGGTGCACTTACTGGCCTTGGCAGGACAATTTCACACCAGGTGCCCGGGACCTCCACAATACAGGCACAGGTTCTGTGAGATGCGTCTCTGGTGCTCTTTAGGGGTCAAAGACGGGCGGAATAGCCTGATTTGCATGGGTTCTTGGGGGTCTGGTGGAGTGGAGGAGAAGGCAGCTGGACCGGGAGCTGGATAACTAGGGACCCGAGGCATCATCCAGGTCAGACGTGCAGGCCCAGCGGATCTCTCGGCCCTGCGTTCCCGCACACGGCGATCAATCTGGATGGCCAGATTGATCAGGGCGTCTAGGGTATTTGGGATCCCGAAGCGAGTGAGCTTGTCTTTGAGCAGCTCCGAGAGACCCAGCCGGAATTGATAACTAAGGGTTGCATCATTCCAGGTGGTATCTGCACTCCATTGCCGGAACTCAGAGACGTACTCCTCCACTGAACGGCGGCCTTGCTGTAGAGCGTGGAGGGCTGCCTCCGCTGTGGCTGACTGGTGGGGGTCTTCATATAATTGGGCCATTGCCTGGAAGAACCGATCCAGATTGGTGGTCTCTGGGGCTTTCTGCTCCAGGAGGCGGTGTGCCCAGGCTTGGGGTTCCTCTAGCAGGAGGGAGATCACAAACCCCACTTTCGTGGCCTCCAGCGAGAAGGTCCAGGGCAGGAGGTCGAAATATTGTTCACAGGAGTTGCGGAAAGCCCGGAACTTTCTGCGGTCTCCTGCAAACCGCTCAGGCATGGGCACCCTGGGCTCACAACGGTGCGTGAAGCTGGTGGGCCGGGACTGACTGGTGCTGGCATTGAAAGTTCCTGCGCTCTTCCTTCCAAGCGGTTGTAGCCCTCCTGCAGGTTCTTTACAGCTTGGGTGGGTCCCGCAAGGTGTGCACACAGTTCATCCATTGGAGAGGTTCCCTGCGCAGACTCAGACATGGCTGTCCGTTACGGTCATGTACCTGGTGGATGAGTCTGGCTTATGCAGGGGATCACCTCTCTTGCGGCCCTGGTTCGAGAGCCCCTGGTAGTGCAGACAGGGAGATCAAGAGCACAGGGGGGCACGAGGGTTGGACTGGGTCACTTGGTAGTATGTGGAAGTCCACTGGAGCTCGTGCTAGCAGAAGAATGGTCGTACAATCTGGGTCAGCATTAGGCTGCAATGAGGTACAGATGGAGCAGGTAGGCGGGTGGTCAGGTGCAAGCAAGTTTGGCAACGTGCGGGCAGCAAAGGTACAGAAGGATCAGGCAGGAGGGTAGTCGTAAACTGGTTGGGGGCCAGGGCAGGCAGAAAGCAACAAGTCCAAGTAAAGCCAGGGTCAAAGGTGCAGGAAAGTCTCTTAAAGTAGTCACAGGAACGCTGTAGAACAGACAGCATCTGTTGCAGGGTGCTGTCTGTTTAAATAGGCCGTTTTGGCGTCATTGGCGCACACGGGCACGGGCGCACGCGAACGTGCACAGGTGCGCGGAAAGGCCGTTTTCCTAACAACTGCTGGGTGAAATGCAAGGTAGAATCAAACACAAATCTGACTTCTACAGTGATTGACAGGAGATACAAATGGCTCCATTTGAGTGGTTTATGTCACCACTGTTGATCCCATTCAGGACTGAGAGTATGGCTTACTAAACCATTCACATTATGCGCGTGAATAAATCACATTCTTGGGCCTATCTTGGATCACTAATTGGCTCCACGGTTTGCTCTCCAGCAGTGGTATATCCAAATTATTCCAGTACAAAAGAGATGGCCCCTGCCCCCCACTTATAACTGGCCTTCACAGCAAGGAGCACATGGAAAGGAAAACGCATGAAAGACAAAACCAGAGAAAAATTCCCAGCTCATATCACCGACCAGTCTGCTATCCGACCAAATTAACCTGTCCAACATAATGCGTTAAAAACAGGGGTTCAGTTAGCACAAATTTGCAAACGCATGCTTAAGCTGCAGGGCCTCTTCTTCTCTTGTATTGCTTGCAGTCCTAACCCTTCTAAATTTTTGAGAGTCTCCACAATGGAAGCACATGCATTATAATGGATAGATAAGGGGCAGGTGGGCCTGGAGGTAGCCCAATTCTCCTTAAAAGCACAGGTGGCACACTGGACACCCAGCACATAGCACAACGGCAGCAAAGGTGTCCAGTGTGTCCCCTGACCAGGAGGAGGATTGGGCTACCTCCAGGCCCACCTGCCCCTTATCTATCCATTAGAATGCATGTGTTTCCATTGTGGAGACCCTCAAAAATTTAGAAGGGTTAGGACTACACAGTGTGCCGTGAAGAGGCCTTGCGGCTTACACATGCGTTTGCAAATGTGTGCTAACTAAACCCCTGTTTTTAACGCATACTGTTGGACAGGTTAATTCGGTTGGAAAGCAGACTGGTTGGTAAGTTAAGTTGGGGAATTTCTCTGGTTTTATCTCCAAATGATTCCCCAGCACATAGTCTTACAGTATTGTTCTGCTTCTGTTAGGTGGAGTATCAACACTCCTTCTTTCTCTGTAATGTAGAATAAATAATCTAGCAGATAAAGTGATACTACCCATATTGGTGCACGCAGGAGGTAGGGGGGAGGTTAGTCACCCCAACACATATTCATATTTTCCATAGATGCTGAAGGATGAATTACTCGTGTAGACCCTGGCATGGTTATTACTACACCTGCATTCCCAGCTCCACCCATCTATTGTAGGCATTTCAATGGTATCTCACTTTTCAGAAAAAGGCAATGGTGTCAGAGAATAACCTACCAGCATCTGCCTATAATGGACACATTATACTCTTTAAAATAGATTCAGCCCCTAAATGGATGAAATTTAGTTTTCTAAATCAGTGTAACAGACAATTGCCTTGCTTTTTTCCCCCTTGTTTTATTGTTTTTTTCATCTCGGCACTGCTTATCTTTGCAATCCTCTTTCAGCCACTTACTGCCACTCCACCATCATTGCCCTCAACCAGCTTCCAGACAACGGTGGACAGTGCCTGTACAATGTGCGAGTGTGGCCGCTTGTAGTCCAAGAGAGTGTGACAAGGTGACAACACAAGAGCGCAATTGGGAGATGGCTCTCACCCCACCATAACAGGAAGTACCTGAACAAGAACCTTCATGGCAGGATCACCAGGGATTATATTATTGAAAGGTTCAGATATTAAACAACTGAAAACAAATTCTGAAAGTAAAAGAACATGTAAAAATTAATATAAGAAAGCACTTACTTGGTGTAATGACCACAGGAAAAATATTAATGGAGACAGATTTTGTTACGTTAAAAATAAAATTATGACAATGAACAATTTTTAGAAGTGATCAAAGCTTGGCTCCAACCCCATCCACCACTAAAGCTTCACTATCAGTCAGTATGGCCACCCATCAAAGTAATGGATGAATATTAAAGTGTTACTAAATCCACAACAGTAAAATGAGTCTGTATATACAGTAAAGCATGCTTGTTATACTCACTGTGAAACCTAAGTGTTTAATTCTCTGCATTGTGTGCTCTTTGATCCTGTCTTCTCTGATCCTCCCCTTCTTCCACTGTCCCCAATGCATCTCCTGATAGAGCAGAGCCTTGGGGGCACTCTGCACATGCTCAGTTTGGTGTGTATTGCTAGAGTTTTTTTCTAGGGAGAGTGCATGTGATCAGCACAGCAAACAGCAAACAGACCCTGCAAACAGAGGAGACAAGCTGTTGCTGCCGGTGGCACACCTAGAGGAGTCCAGCATTGAAGATCACAGCGGCACCCTGACTGGAAGTGACACTGACAAGTCAAACTGTGAGTCTGCCCGCCCCCTCGGTGGGGAACACATCACACCACACACTGTGCTCTGTGCCACCTCACGGGGTGACTGAGCAGACTACACTGTATACACTGGATCTAGACTCTAACAGTGTTTCACTCACCCAGTCAGTGCCTGAATTTATGGCATAGCTGCACATGCATGACCGCAAGCTTTGTCATCCTGCAGACACAAGAGCATTCAATACCTGATGCCACATTTTGAATATAACTGTCATTTTCATGGAACTATCAACATGATTTGCTCTATGAGGGTTGAGAACCTGAGAAACCCAGTATCGTGTTACAGATATTACTTTTGACTTGAGATTATTCTATGTGCCTCTCTGTTGCTATATTAATATGCTATATTTATGACACAAGGTATATAGTGGACCTGGATGTCCTAACGTTAGGCACATAGCATTCAGTTGCAAGTGCCCTATGGGTTTCCCAGGTTCCCACTGAGACCTACCATAGCTGTCACCGAATGCATTTAATCTGTATACTGTTGTACACTGGTGTGATATGCATTGTTGGTGTCCCGGAAGTGCTTTTTAGACAGACAACGTTGTCTTTTAATGTACATTGCCTATTTGACAGTGCATGTATTTCATAGTGACTTTTTTTCATAACTTTCAATAAAATGTAATTTTTGGACTACTCCCTGGTTTGTCTCCTACCTCTTACCCTTGAGGTATGGACCCCTTTAAGGATCTCTTTCCTCTCTTTTTGTGCAATTAACCAGTTTTGGTTCGGACAGGTGAGCTCCATCTTTTACTGGATGAGACGGAACTCCACACAGACCTAATCAGTTGATACTCCTTATACATGGTCCGTGTCCCTTATCGCCCGCCCCCTACCCCTTTCGATTCATTTAAATAAAAAGCCCTCTTGACATGTGGCAGGATGTAAAATGTGCTCTGTTTGGGGTGTCTGGCTTCCAATGAAGGACGACTAATTCTTAAAATAGGGGTTGGATTTATTTACAGCAGGGATATAAATTTATTATAACAGATAAGGAAATACACCTATCCTCAGAGACTCTTCCACACAAACCAAGGCCTCTTGTCAATTCTTGACCCACCCTCAAAAATGGGTCTCAGAAAATCATGTGCTGGTCCCGTTTAAGATATATGGAACCAAAAGGTCCCAAAAGTTCATTCCTCACCCAGGCTCCGCTTTCGGGTTTTTTTGAGTAGATGATCAACACAGGATGTCCATCAATCCATAATCCATCAGGCCCCATGCCAACCAGGTGTGTATATGTGGGTGTGGTAGTTGAATAGCCTCAGGAGTCCTACTGGTCAGATGATAACGACCTTGTGCATTCATCTAGCCCTGTTTACTGCAGGCTGGTTTTGAAAATTGTCATCTGCCTCAAATAAAAGTCCTTTCAAAGCAACATTGTCAAAGCCATGCTATTCTCATGTCCTATCAGCATTCATATCAATTTTTCCAATATTACACAGGGGTTCTAAAGAACCAGCTTTATGCTTACTACACGTTGCATTGGGTTAAGTAAGTACTTTACAATGCTGGCTTAACAGAGGTCCAGGGCTTGGCTACACTGTTTGGCAGATGTGCCTGAACTACAAAACTGGCTTCACAGAAATACAAAATCTTTGGTAGGTATTATAGTTCACATACCATACATGCCTTTCAACTATGTATTTAGCTGTTTACCTGGAGGTCAACTTCTGATACATCAGGCTTGTTTGAATAAGAATGGCATCTATAGCAATGATAGGTTACATAATACACAATGAAGGATTATCCCTAACTGGTAGGATGACATTTCCCAGCAGCGGAAGCCCCGAGTGTCCATGTGTTCAACCCTGTGGTTAAACAAACAAAACATGCAGAAGAACCAGAGTAGCAGGTGGATTGCCAGGCCGACAGACACAAGTTTTTCAGTGTAAATATATATGTGTCACCACTCACCAGACCACTAGGAGAGGAAGCAGTGACGGGTGGAAGTTCTACATATGTTTATCTTTTCATTGAAACAAATTAATGTGGTTACCCAATGGTATGGCAAGTGAATTAACAAAGCATCACTGACATCAAACACTGCGTCAGCATATCTCTATTCTCTTTTTAGTGATCTGGAAGTTTATTAATATAAGGGAAACGAGTATTAATTACATGCCACATTCTTCTGAAACAGTACAAATATTATTACCAGGACAGGAAGATCAAATACCAAAGTGGGCAAGGTACTTGTCTCTGGAAATCTTACCAATTTTGATCATTGATCACCTTTATAATAACATTCAGTGGCAGTGCACACAGCTATTTTCCATAGGAAGGATATAGGTTCATGTTTTTGAAATGGAATAATTAAAGGGTCAATCCTGAAATTTTTTTTTTTTAGAGGATCTTAAATCAATATATTTTTTATTGAATAATTCAAATATACAACGTAAGAAGAACAATGTTACACCATTAGAAGTACACACTGGTGGGGTTAGGTGTTGATACATACTTTGATATTGTGGTAAACACACAAAAGTTCTCAGTAATTGCCATAGTGTTGGTGACCTTTTTCTGTGCGCTATTTTTACTAAGATTGCTGTGGGATGCTCTGTGGTACCCTGGGACAGCACTTGTGTTTGTTCATAATGGCTGCTGTTTTTTTAGCTGGAGGGGGTCCTATTGCCTCCTGACCTTCCAGTCACCCCATTGGGTTCTAACTGCGACCGGAAGGGGGCATAGTCTGGGGAATCTATGGATGTGGGCGTGCCGTCACCAGGGGTAGTCACAGCTAAATTTTGAACCCTGAGCGTCAATGGTGTTGTGCTTCCCGGGTAGATCAAGGGGGAGGTTCAAAGATACAATTTTTTCCACCTGGACCACAAAGCCCATTTCGCGGCTGTCTTTGTGGTTGTGCCAGTGGTGTTGGCCATAATTTGTTCGTAGGAGTAATGAAGATCAGTCGATCGGATTACATCCTGTATTGTAGGGGGGGTGAGGCATTTCCAATTTCTAGTAATACTGATTTTTGCTGTCAGTAGGACATTTATAATTATGTGACGAGTGTGTGGAGGGAAGTCTTCTATGTTTAATGAAAGAAGTGCCAGCGCTGGAGCTGGTTGGATGGGTGTGCTCGTTATTTCTGCGACCGCAGACCAGTAGGAATTAAGCTTGGGGCAAGACCAGAGAGTGTGGTAAAGGTCTCCCTGTTCCCCACACTCTCTCCAGCATAAGGGGGAAGCTTTTGGGCTGAAGCGCGCTATTTTTGTGGGAGTTAGGTACCATCTTTGTGCTACTTTTAGAGTCATTTCCCAGAGGGTGGAGTTACTAGTCGCTTGAAAAGTGTGTGTAAGAGCCATTCGCCATTTATATATAGGGAGCTTGTGTACAGAGTTTTTCTGCTGGATCGCTTTGTGACACAACGCGATGGCTTTTGTGGTTGTATTTGGTGAAGAAAGGTATTTCCAAAGGAGCTGAGGAGATTTCATAGGCCAACAAGTGATTCGTGAGATGTAGTGGTGGATGCGTAGGTAGGTGAAAGTTTGGGAGGCGTTGAGGTTGAATTTGTCTCTGAGAGAGGCAAAGGGTTTAATCTTATTGGTATCCTCTATGTATAGGTCGTTGATGTAGAAGATAACCTTTTTTTGCCACTCTGAGAGATTAATTGAGTCCATAACCCATCTCAGCGCTTGCAAGGGGATCTGAATCTGGATTGCTGAGGGATCATTTTTGGAGTCTCTGATCACAGTCTTCCAAACTTGTGCAGATGCTTGCATGGCAAATGGGAATCCTGAAATTTAAAGTGAGTTCAAGTGTTTGTAAACCCTAACAACAAACGTATTTGCTCTCTTTTGAAAGTAACAGTCAGGCTGCATTTGCAGTAATAAATATGATCCGGTTTAAAATTTCTTTACTTACTATGTGCTACAGGAGAGATGAGATAACGGCCGCACAACGCTGACTTGATCAAGGTGACAACCCTTTATTTCTCCAATATGGGACAAACAGCACAAAGGACTGACAAGTTGTTAACGTTTCACACAGTTAAGTGCTTAATCATACCAAGGAGGATGTCAGGAGCGCTTCTGAAAACATCCTTGTTATGATTAAGCACTTAAAGCGATTGTAAAGGATTTTTTTTAAATTAACAAACATTTCTATACTTACCTGCTCTGTGCAATGGAATTGCACAGAGCGGCACTGAACCTTCTCTTCTCGGGTATCCTGCCGGCACTCCTGGCTCCTCCTCTCTTTTCAGTGCCCCCACAGGAAGACGCTTCCTATAGGGGCATTTGTGCATGCTTGCTCCCGAGCCCCCATGGCTGCTGCCAGTGACACAGACAGTGGGACTCGGCTCCCCATCCCGTCAATAAAAAGAAACAGAAGAGTGCCTATAAGTGTAATATTGATTGACACATCAAATGATCCATCAAATGGACATAGATTAGGAGAATATAAGGCTCATCTGCGGTGACAGTCCTGCGGAGTGTGTCTCCAGCGCTTCCAATCCAAGGTGATAACCAGCCACGGTATGACAGGGAGATGGTCGGGAGGAGAGCCGGCAAATCCGAGTCGTTTCAGGGTGTTAGGTGGATGGAAGGAGGCTTGGAATGCAGCGTCAGTCAGCGTGTGACATCACAAGAGTGACGAGGAACCACAACGCATTTCAGAGCGTTCGCAACTCTCGTACAGAGCATGCGCGTTGCTTTCTCAAGTGATTGAAATTAATGCCGTTCGTTGACAGGAGTGGGATCACGCCACTGAGAGGCTGAGCGGGCCACTCCCACCCCTTCTACAGCCCAGCGCTCTCGTGAGTGTGTGTGCGGGGGAGGCAGGGTAGAGAGACGGTGACTGACAGTCAGCAGCTCTCTGCACAAGGAGCTGTGAGAACTGATCGATCGGTGGAGTTTGATTGCTCGGTTCTCAGTCTTAGAGCCGGCGGGGAACAGAAGCAGCATCGGACTTGATGCTACATCCACCTAGGTAAGTATGAATCTGAAAAAAAAACCCATACTTCTCTTTTAATGCATAGAATGCATTAAGGTAGAAATCCTTGAGGCTTTAGAACCACTTTAACTGTGTGAAAAGCGGTAACAGCTTGTCAGTCCTTTGTGCGGTTTGTCTCATTTTGGAGAAATAAAGGATTTTTACCTTGATCAAGTCAGCGGAGTGCATCAATGATCTCTTTTCTCCTGCACACATGGTAGTGAGCCGGGACGTGAACCCACATGGGACTTGAGTGAATATACTCGGTATATCGTTTATTGGTTAGACCCTGTGTCATACAGCAAGGGTTCAAATAACCCTGTGCTCACAGCATGCTGAAGACTTGCACCTCCTTCACAGTACTCCAGTCAACAGCCCTGCTCAATGGGCAAGAGCACTCCTAATAGTGATGGGAATGGTGTGTTAATGGTAGATAAATAATTAATAATGTGTATTTTAGTGTTAGTTCTTTACACAAACCTATAGATCTATGCAGAGCCACACAGGTGGCTGGAGGGGCTGTAAAAAAAGGCCACTGAGCTGCAGATTTTCTGCCTCCCCAGCCACCAACCTAAAGTCTATAATATAGTCAGAGGAGGCTGTTCACATGCTGCAGCTCCGATGCTTTGCAGAAAATTTAACGTGGCATGCCATGTTGAGGGGCAGCACTGCCCTGCCTATTCAAGTAATGAGACCTTACCACAATCATGAGCCAAATACTTGGCTCACAGTTGCGGCATATTAGAGCCATTATAAACTGCTGATCAGCTAAAAAAACAGGCACTCAGGAGGCAGCAGGATCATCTCCTGAATGCCTGACAGCAGTTGCCGAGCCTCACTTTGAAAAGTGATCCAGAGCACTTTTCAGAGCATGGGCTACTGTGAATCTAGCCTAACATACAATTCATTTGTTTTTTGGTTCACTTTTCCGCCACAAAATTAGGGTTAATGCCAACAGTTTCAGTTTTCTTTTTTTGGTTAGATGATGGACGGGTGACGTCAGTGTGCTGCCTCCTAGTGGCGTCTCTGTTGATCACTGCCATTGCCATGCAGCCATCGTGGGAGGCGGCACTGTGCACCGGCCGCTCCGGGGTAAAGAGGTATCACCCCCCTTTTTACACGCCCACATCACCGCATACTTCCTCCCTACCGGCCCCAGCTTATTTAAGGCATTAACATTGTTTGAGCCCAGTGTGAGTCGCTTTCCAGAGGACCTAGACCCATATGCTGTATCACTTCAGACAAGGTAATATAAGGGGCTACTATCCATGTTTATGTAGCACATATGAGTTTCGTCTCAATACATTCTGCAATTATATTCTAAATATCTTGATTTGTTTGTCTCAGATATGCTGTTTCTGTCCATTCTGAAATCCTGCGGACTCCTTAATTAGAAGCCCTGCTGGGAAAACATTTTTCTCTTCTCGTATTTTAGACAAAATGATCTAAGCCATGATTGTAACTGTGGATAACATTATGATTTTGGATGTTTATCCTCATTGAGTTTACCCATATACAACCCCTTGTCTTCTAGGGCTTTGCAATAAACTATTTTGCTTATATTCCATCTTTTGTCACTCTGGATTTACTTGGCTCTTATCATCATAAGGGCCTAGGTGGGTATATTATTAGGATGTTAAGACAATCTGTGAATATTGATCACTCTGATTCTCCTTGCCAGATTGATCTGACCCCCAGCATATGCTGTGGTGTCTTTTTGGGCTGGTTCTGGGTTGATGTGGCTCCCAATCCGCTGGACTTTTGGCAACACATGTAGACAAAACTCTTTATGTTTTTAACTGATGCGGCTGTCTAGGACATGAGACTATATCCAAAGGGTCAATAGATATAAGTTTAGTGTAACTATGTTATACCTAGTATAATGTGAACTCTCTAACTGTACCCTTTCTTCACTTTAGATTTGTTTTGTACTTTAACCACTTACCCCTGAAGAAGAGGAACAGCTTAAGTTCTCAAAATGCTTTGGGTACAACTCTGTCTTCGTGTGTCGCACTGACGGAGAACTGTGGTTATTTTTCTTGTAATGGCCATATATATTCATTGTAACTGCATCTATATATTGTTTTCATTTTGCACTTGCATCCCTGTTTTTAACATGTACTAATAAAATTCTTTAATGTTTTATACAAACTTTACCTATGCTGGAGTCCTTGCCCTAGAAAATCCCATAAGAGGGTCCTTCCCACAGATTCCCTTCATTTTTTTGGAAAACATTCCTGGGTTTAACAGTTGACCCCAGGGAGGTTAAAAAATAAAAAAAGAGTAGTCATTTCCACCAATAATGGAGTGGGTGTCCATAGAATTTAGGTAGATGAAATTGTAGGATTATTGTATATGTATGTATATGTAGGATTGTAGGTTTAGTCCAATCCAAGAACCATACAGTACATCAGAATAATATGTCCAAAGTTTATGCATTCAATCTAAGTAACCAGCACTGCTGACAATCCATTGTATTATCGAATAGTAGTTAGTCACATTCTACTGGACTTGATCTGCAATGTTGAAGATGTTTTGCTACTTATACAATTTGTTTCCTCAGTACTAAAGAATGTAAAGAATATACTTTGCAAGTTTTCCTGTTGTCTTCTTATATTCCCATACCAGATTCTGGGTATTCACCCCAAGATGGTTGCCAATGAAGGTTTTAATTTAGCTAGGTCAATACACAGTACAGCTAGTGATAGTTCGTTCAACTGGACTTTGAGGTTTCCCTGCTTCGCCAGGTAACTTCTTCAGTTTTAATGAGGGTCATGAACCAGTTTAGGGTGTTTAACTCTAATTTATGGATTTTTTTTATTCATCAGCAGGAAAGCAGCAGGGGATTGGAAACATCTCGAGGTGAGCAGGAACACCTCAATACTCCAAGATAGGAACAACACTGGTACATACAAACATGAACCCTTATCATTGGAGAATCCAAAAGGTATAAAAAGCCAGCAGGTTACAGAGTCCATTAGACTTCACCGATAATTGAAATACAATTTTTGGAGGATTGTGCTTTAAACCTTACAAGGTCTCCATGTACTTGTACCTACAAGAATCTTTAGCGGATCTAAATGCAACCAAACCCACTGAAGGATCAATAACACGCTGTGCAAAGAAATGTTATATTCATGTGGCAAAAGCAGTACAGAGGAATTGTAACCTGACACAGCTTGACACAAAAAAAGCCAGTGGGTATTTATCCTAAATCATTTGTCTTAGTTTTAATTATTCAGAACCCATACAAGAAAATAACAGAATTCATACACTACAAATCTAAAATAAAACAATGGTGTACATTAAGCATTATTTAAATACAATATTTAAACATTGTTTTTCCTTAACAGTAGTTGTCAGTGCCGGAATTATATATACAGAAAACCTTACGTTGCTTAGCTTTAACCAGTCCGGATTACTAGATCTAAAGCTAAAACATTTTTGGATGGAGAAGAAAAGCCAAAAACCTTCTCTCTTATTTTTCCATCTATGGTCCACTGGGGAGATTTCCCTTTACATCACAATGGAAAGCTAGAGGAAATCTTTCAAAAGTGTGGGAAATCCTCTCAACAGTTGTCCCCATTGGAAGATATCCTCTCTATTCCCATTACAGTGCCAGCTCAAATTCCATCACTTTCACTCCTACTGGCATTGGAGTCTGGGACAATAATAGAGGGAATATACACTATAATACCAAAAGTATTTAGACACCTGCCTTTACACGCATATCAATTTTAATGGTATCCCAGTCTTAGTCCATAGGGTTCAATATTCAGTTAGCCCACCCTTTGCAGCTATAACAGCTTCAACTCTTCTGGGAAGGCTGTCCACAAGGTTTAGGAGTGTGTCTATAGAAATGTTTGATTGTTCTTAAAGATGCCAAATTGTGAGGTCAGGCACTGATGTTAGATGTGGCTCGCAGTCTCCACTCTAATTCATCCCAAAGGTGTTCTATCGGGTTGAGGTCAGGAAATTGTTCAAAATGTCTTGGTTGGTATGCTGACGCCTTCAGAGTTCCCTTCACTGGAACTAAGGGACCAAGCCCAACTCCTGAAAAACAACCCCACAGCACAATCCTCCTTCCACCAAATAATTTGGACCAGTGTACAAAGCAAGGTCCATAAAGACATGGATGAACGAGTTTGGGGTGGAGAAGCTTGACTGGCCTACACAGAGTCCTGACCTCAACCCGATAAGCACCTTTGGGATGAATTAGAGCAGAGACTGCGAGCCAGGCGTCCTCGTCCAACATCAGTGCCTGACCTCACAAATGCGCTTCTGGAAGAATGGTCAAACATTCCCATAGACACACTCCTAAACTTTGTGGACGGCCTTCACAGAAAAGTTGAAGCTGTTATAGCTGCAAAGGGTGGACCAACTCAATGTTGAACTCTACGGACTAAGACTGGGATGCCTTTAAAGGTCATGTGTGTGTAAAGGCAGGTGTCCCAATATTTTTAGTTAATATAGTGCATCTTCAATTGTGTCTCAAGACAGCAATAAAACAGGACAGGGTTGCCAAGCTTTTCCTGCTCTATGTAAAACAAACAAAAAAAAGTTTTGGCTTTAGATATACTTTAAGAAAACAGCATGGGATGGATGTAATAAACTGGAGCACTCAAAATCTGGTGTAGTTGTGCATAGTAGACAATCAGCTTCTAACTTCAGCTTGTTCAATTAAAGTGGTAGTAAACCCACTTTTTCATATTTTACCTACAGGTAAGCCTGTCATAAGGCTTACCTGTAGGTACTGTGAATATCTCCTAAACTCCTGAACATCTCATGTTTAGGAGATATTCAGAGTGCATGCAGCCAGTGACGTCACTGGCGCATGCACGCTGAAGATCCGGCATACCGTGCCGGACCTTCAGAGCCTGTGCCGCAAACAGCGGCTCCTGTGCTCATGTGCGGGAGTGACTTCATTGCGCCTCCGGCCATTCATGTAACCGGAGGCTGTGAATCTGGAAGGAAAACCGGGTGAAGATGGAAGCCCTCTTAGCAGTGACAGCGCAAAGCTGGAGGGCCTTGTTTTAAGGTACGTCTCTCATATCCTAGTATGCGATGTCCTCCACCCCCTACTTTTCAGAGCGTAGAGATCCAGTGTATATTCTGCACATTGTGTAGATATAGGGGAAAGATAGCTGTAGATTAACAGGTAAAACTGATGTAGGAAGATTTGTTTCATCTCTGTGTATCATCTGAGGCCATTAACTTCACTGGGTATATGTGAGGGTTTACAACCACTTTAAGCTTTGACAATAAAACTCACAAGCTGATTAGTTTCTATGCAGAGCTGCACCAGATTTTGCAAGCTCCAGTTTTATTAAATCCCCCATGTCTGTCATATGGGTATAGCATGTGCCTCTTCAGACCCCACTGCAAAAATAATAATCACCTCCTAAATATGAGAAGACACTTATTAAGATACTTTGATCTAACAGTCTGAATGTTTCAATGGTTCCTGTGTTACAGCTAACAGAATATGTAGGACCTGTGTCACCAAAGTATAACGCTGGCTAATGGAAGTTGCTTATTCACTGGTCTGACACGAGATGTCAACAAGCAGCTGCAAAGCTTATGGCTCTCTCCTGGTGAAATTCACTTTTGATCACATATACAATGTATGGGTTCCTTTAATATCATATCACAAGCCGCTATGGCATTATGTAGCCTTTGATACTGCAACAGAATTGAGCTGTTAGGAGCGTAGCTTGACCAGATGAATGAAAGCTGGTTTCTAATCGATTGCTATGGGTTACTGCACACCATATTACATGTCAATAAAAAAAAGCCCAGCATATGAATTGATTATCTTATCGTGCCTTGATATAAGATTAGACCAGTTCGATGCGAGGATTGTCGAGTTAAGACAACGTCATAGTTTCCGATGTATTACGGTATCGCCGAACACTATACTATAATTTCCTTGGGTATGTAACATATACACTAGTTTTCACTTAAAGTGGTCCTCTCTCGGTATTCGAAACGTCGACGAACAACTGTAGAGCACAGTCTGGTCACTTATTCGTTGAAGGTAATCGGTCGCAATATGAAACCACTGTGTCCAGGATGTATAAGACAATCGACATTGTGTCCTTGGTAACTTTGTAAGTCTGACAATCTAGTT
>BLSH010213158.1:3078416-3091231 GCA_018402905.1 Glandirana rugosa | reverse complement strand
GATTGGGCTTGGACTCTTAGTTCCAGTGAAGGGAACTCTTAAGACGTCAGCATACCAAGACATTTTGAACAATTTCATGCTCCCAACTTTGTGGGAACAGTTTGGGGATGGCCCCTTTCTGTTCCAACATGACTGCGCACCAGTGCACAAAGCAAGGTCCATAAAGACATGGAGGAGCGAGTTTGGGGTGGAGGAACTCAACCCGATAGAACACCTTTAGGATGATTTAGAGCGGAGATTGCAAGCCAGGCCTTCTTAACCATAAACAGTGCCTTACCTCACAAATGTGCTTCTGGAAGAATAGTCAAACATTCCCATAGACACTCCTAAACCTTGTGGACAGCCTTCCCAGAAGAGTTGAAGCTGTTATAGCTGCAAAGGGTGGGCCAACTCAATATTGAACCCTACGGACTAAGACCGGGATGCCATTAAAATTCTTGTACGTGTAAAGGCAGGCGTCCCAATACTTTCGGCAATATAGTGTATATAATATTGGATTATCCATCACTTTCTGTCTTGGTGATATTGGGGAGGGTGTGAATCTACCCAGTGGGGACACAGACCGCAATAAAAAATAAAGAATGGGCCCAACCCTTCCCTAATCTATCCAAACAAAATATTTTCATTTTATAGAACAACCTACTTACTGGTAATATATTTTATATAACAAACATCCCTGACATTTTCTATAGAAAGAACCTGCTGCGGATTTATGAGGTGTTCTGCTTTCAGGGTGTGTTTTAATTTTATACAATAGGTCACTGAAGTTAATTTCAGCCTAAGAAATGACCCCATTATTCAGATTAATTCCCGGGTTATGTAAACCTCATCACACTCACACACCTTCTAAGTAAATCCTGCTAGAAAAATCAAAGTTTAATGTGCATTAGATGCCGTGACCTCAGTAAACAATTGCTTGCAGCAGTCGCACCCCTCTAGAAGTAGGTAATGTAAGCGCGCCAACGAACGCTGCCATTCCGATCAGCGCAGACATACTCTCAGTCAACTGTCATTGGCAGAACAATGCTTGGCCACAGTCACTTATTGTTAGAGAAGTCTAGGCATGCACAGACCTAGGACATGTCACAGAGCTACAATGCAGACATCATCTTATTACCGTAAACTATTGTTTGGAATCCCTTTCCTTTACGCGCTTGGGAGTAGAAATAACACAGAACACAGTGAGTTCAGAGGAGAGGCTGTATGTTTTGGAACAGAAACTCAAATGCCAGCATACATCTGAATGAAGACAAGTTAATAAAATGCAGATTTATAGGGTCAACAATTGGCACTGTACTTTACAAATTACTGTCCTTGCCCCCCAAGGTACATACAACTTAATGCCCCTATAGCATACAGGCCTACTAAGAATTTAGGTGTAAGCTGATTAGCCTACTAGTATTTTTTTTTAGGGAGGAAACACATGCATATACAAGTGCATCTCATAAAATTAGAATATCATCAAAAAGTTAATTTATTTCAGTAATTCAATTCAAATAATGAAATTCATATATTATATAGGTTCATTGCACACACAAGTGATGTATTTCAAGCATTTATTTTCTTTTAATTTTGATGATTATGCCTTACAGCTAGTGAAAACCCAAAATTCAGTATCTCACAAAATTAGAATATTACATAAGACCAAAAAAGGATTTTTAATACATAAATGTTGGCTTACTGAAAAGCATGTCCATGCACAGTAAAGTATGCACTCAATATTTGGTCGGGGCTCCTTTTGCATGAATTACTGCATCAATGCGGCCTGGCATGGAGGCGATTAGCCTGTGGCACTGCTGAGGAGTTATGGAAGCCCAGGTTTCTTTGATGGTGGCCTTCAGCTCGTCTGCATTGTTGGGTCTGGTATCTCTCATCTTCCTCTTGACAATACCCCACAGATTCTCTATGGGGTTTAGGTCAGGCAAATGTGCTGACGAATCAAGCACAGTGATACCATGATTATTAAACCAGGTATTGGTACAAGTTTGCTGACCAATCAAGCTCAATGATACCATGATTATTAAAGCAGGTATTGGTACTTTTGGCAGTGTGGGCAGGTTCCAAGTCCTGCTGGAAAATGAAATCAGCATCTCCATAAAGCTAATCAGCAGAGGGAAGCATGAAGTGCTCTAGAATTTCCTGGAAGAGGGCTCCCACCATCATGCTTGACTGTAGCCATGACTCACTTGTCTTTATACTCCTCCCCTGGTTGCCGCCACACATGATTGACACCATCTGAACCAAATAAGTTTATCTTAGTCTCATCAGACCATGGGACATGGTTCCAGTAATCCATGTCTTTAGTCTGGTAGTCTTCAGCAAACTGTTTGCGGGCTTTCTTGTGCATCATCATAAGAAGAGGCTTCCTTCTGGGACAACAGCCATGCAGACCAATTTGATGCAGTGTGCAGCATATGGTCTGAGCACTGACCGGCCGACTCCCCACCCCTTCAACCTTTGCAGCAATGCTGGCAGCACTCATACGTCTATTTCCCATAGACAACCTCTGAATATGACGCTGAGCACGTGTACTCAACCCCTTGGCGAGGACTGATCTGAGTGGAACCTGTCCTGTTAAACCGCTGTATGGTCTTGGCCACCACGCTGCAGCTCAGTTTCAGTCTTGGCAATCTTCTTATAGCCTAGGCCATCTTTATGTAGAGCAACAATTCTTTTTTTCAGATCCTCAGAGTTCTTTGCCATGAGGTGCCATATTGAACTTCCAGTGACCAGTATGAGAGAGTGAGAGCAAAAACACCACCTGCTCCCCATTCATACCTGAGACCTTGTAACACTAATGAGTCACATGACACTGGGGAGGGAAAATGCTAATTGGGCCCAATTTGGACATTTTCACTTAGGGGTGTACTCACTTTTATTGCCAGCGGTTTAGACATTAATGGCTGTATGTTGAGTTATTTTGAGGGGACATCAAATTTACACTGTTATACAAGCTGTACACTCACTACTTTACATTGTCACATGAAAAGGCATAATAAAATATTTAAACAAAAATGTGGTATACTGTGTATATGTATGTGTATCGCCTACAATGGGCATATGCGCATCAGAACCAGATCACGGAGCAATGGACAAAGGTGGTCTTGTCTGGAATCACATTTTTTACATTATGTAGATGGCTGGGTGCATGTGCGTCACTTATCTGGGGAAGAGATTCAGTATGGGATACTATCTGTTAGGAAGCCTGTTGTTACTTGACACATACCCCTACCTAAACAGGGTTGCTGACCAAGTACACCCCTTCATGAAAACAGTTTATTTTCTGATGCAGTGACCTCCTTCAGCGGGATAATGTGCCGAGGAACACAGCAGTGAGTTTGAGGTGCTGGCCTCCAAATTCTCCAGATCTCAATCCAATTGAGCAACTGTGAAATCTTGTAGAAAAAACAAGTCCAATCCATGGAGGCCCCACCCCGCTACTACAGGACTTAAAAGGATCTGCTACTCACGGCTTGGTGCCAGATACCAACATATCTTGAGCTGCCATTCTGAGAGATGTGGAGAGATGCGGTTTAATCCCGTCCGGTAGCTTGAATGTTATTTAGCCTCTGCATAAACAATGTGAATGTAATTCTTTCAATAATTAAATACTAGCATTGTTTATATACATAGAGCACTATTTGTATTCTTTTGTACCTTTTATGGCCACTGTTTGCTATAGGGAGAACCTGTTTATTGAATAACCATCAGCTTGCCAGTATACTGAGCAGTTCCCAGTAAGTTGAAAAGGTGTGGTTTGACTTATAAAATTTAAAGGTCCTCGTTGGAAGGTGTGAACTCATCTAGTCTTTCCTTTGGTGTTGGGTTCAAGAAGAGCACATACACAATATTTATGTCACTTTTTCATTTTGAAGTTTCGTGGTTTCATTACATGGACTGAAAGCTGCATATACATGTTTAGATCCTTGTGATCTTTTGGCACAAAGGACTGTCACATTATTTGCATGGACTGAATCGTGATTTTGATGTATCTATTTCTTCCCAATTTTGTGTTTTTTTATTATACCATTGGTGATTTGAATTGCATTACAAGGTTCAATTATATAGGATTTTTTTTTATAGTTTAGCGTGGCACATAAGGTCTAATGTAGTCCATACCACGATGGGTCAGGGCTGTTTTGATGGCAAAAGGTGGACCTACTCAATATTATGTTATAATGGTTATAAAATTATATATATATATATATATATATATATATATATATATATATAGATAGTTACATAGGTTGAAAAAAAGTCACAAGTCTATCTAGTTCAACCAAAAAAAAGAGAGAAAATATATATATATATAACCATACAATCCCATATACACAATCCTATACCCACAGTTGATCCAGAGGAAGACAAAAACCCCAGCAAAGCGTGATCCAATTTGCAATAGTGGAGGAAAACATTTCTTCCTGGTTCCTCGAGAGGCAATCGGATTTTCCCTGGATCAACTTTACCTATAGATGTTAGTAGCCAGTTATATTATGTACATTAAGGAAATAATCCAGGTCTTTTTTAAAGCAATCTACTGAGCTGGCCAGAACCACCTCTGGAGGGAGTCTATTCCACATTTTTACAGCTCTAACTGTGAAGAAACCTTTTCGTATTTGGAGATGAAATCTCCATGTCCTCTGTGATGACCTTAAAGTGAATAACAAAACACCAAGTTCACTATATGGACCACTTATGTATTTGTACATGTTGATAATATCCCCCCTTAATCTCCTCTTCTCAAGAGAGAATAAATTTAGATCCTCTAATCTTTCCTCATAGCTGAGCTCCCCCATGCCTCTTATTAGTTTGGTTGCCCTTCTCTGCACTTTCTCCAGTTCCCCAATATCCCTTTTGAGAATTGGTGCCCAAAACAGAACTGCATATTCCAGATGAGGTATTACTAATGATTTGTACAGGGGGGCAAAATGATGTCTCTCTCTCTGGAGTCCATACCTCTCTTAATACAAGAAAGGATTTTACTCGATTTTACTCGCTTTGCATGCCACTATTAAGCTTATGATCTATATATATATAAATATACCAGGACTGTTACGCTCCAATAAAACAGCCAAAATGCGTGAAATTGATCTTCAAGGGATAAATTTATATCTGCTGATGGCCACAGCTACTTATTTCCAAAAAAAAAAAAAAAAAAAAAAAAAAAGATTACAGTACAGGTTACAATTTTGAAATTTAAACACCATACAGATAGTCACCAAGTTACGAACTTACGAGTTACGAACGACTCCTACTTATGAAAGGAGGTGGCGTGATGTTACTGCTGGGCGCTTGTGCTCCACGCTGGTCCTGGATACCGCCAGACACATCCCACACTGCAGTACCGTATGGCCACAAGAGCCCCAAATAACAGGACTACATGCCCAGAAGCACCTGAAACATTCCACATCACTGCACATGCTGGAGTTGCACTTAAAAATGTACTGTTTGACTTAAGAACAAACCTACAGCCCCTATCTTGTTAGTAACCCGGGGACCGCCTGTAATAGCAACTTACTAGATTTTATTCTATGGAAAGCAGAGCATTTGCTTTAGTACTGAGCTGAGAAATTATATCAATACATGTAGCTTTTATCAGCTGGAGGACAGTTGGGGCCTCATTCAATTTAAACCACTGTGGGCCACAAAGAAGGACAAAGAGGGCCGCATTTGGCGGAAAAAAACACAACACATTTTACATGCTTGATAAACTGCTATTTATGCTTCTTAAAATACCAATTACCTGGCTGTCATGCACAATCTTGTCTTCAGAGCATTCTGAGTCTTTGACCCAGAGCAAGCATGCAGCAACTAAAGTGAAGACCGAAGTCAGAACTCCTTATGTCCATACTTGTTTGGCGACATTGACTTCTAAAGCATAGAAGTCTTTGAATCACCAGGTGAGCAAGGTTACTGGAATTTTAAAAAGGAGAGTCCAGGTAACCCAGTTTCCATATTTATCTCAGTGCAGATTTCTAAGAAGGGACAACGCCACCCAAATCTGTTTGATTTTTTTTTCTGGATGTGCAACAGTAGGGTTGACTGACCTGCCGGGCACTTGTATCTCTAGAAGACTACAATAGTAAGCTTTCCCTATAGTAGTTTGTGTCTTAGCCCTTCCCACAAGAAGGTGTCGTTCTATAAAAGGAAGAGTCCCCAAATATTTATTCCATCGGGGAAATGTGTCGCCATCTGGTTTCTAATGGTAGTGTTAGATTAGTAGAGCAGCCAGCCACCATGAAAAACTGAAACATCCGCTTTGTGTGGAAGTGCCATTTAAACTCTGCCTATTTTTACCATTCCTGGTATTATAAATAGAAGAACCGTAGACTCCAAACCCCTCCGAGATGGGTGGCATAGGAGAACATCACTGATAATCTAGTTTCTCAATTCTGAATCTGCCTAAAAATCATGTGTGCTATTTAATACGATTTCTACAGAAACTGTCCTGTAGGCAGCACGCTCCCTTAATACCGTCTGAGTCACAACCAAGAATTTACAATTCTGATTACTATTTCCTCCTGTCGTTTTTCAAAAACTGAAGCCTAACCTTGATTTTTATCATCTTGTGGTTGGGTTTGACTTAATTTCTCTACATACAGTTAGTATAACTACTTCCTTGTGGGATGACTTAATTACTTCTGATTATTGCACTCACTTCTTGCTTAATTTTAATGACCCTATTACAGAAGTGAACTACAAACATTTCTTTAGAGTACGTTAATGTTTGTTTTTCTCTCTCTATCTCTTTTTTTCTTTACAGATGAATAGTCTACTGTATGTTTTATTGTTCTCTATCTTAGAGGAAGAGGGTCCCAAGCTTCAATAAATGTGTTGGGGTTATGGCGTGATTGGTGGATAGTGCCACAGGCAGCTTCCTCTTATTCCTCCCAGGATAAGCAAGCTTTCTGAACTGGGGGACACTCCCGGCCATACTGAAGTGTGAGCACTGCTCTGCCCTGGAGTACTGAGTGATTATGCGCCCCCTAGAGGGCATGTAAATGTCAGGCTGGACCCAGAGAAAATGGTCAGACTGACATGACTCTTGTTCAGCCTGAAGAGAACTACTAACACAGAGGAGGAATCTGGAGCAGCACTGGAGCATGGAGAGCATAAGTCATTTTTATTTCCAACACTAGAGGGGGGACTGAAAAAAAAATAGAAACCGGAGTTACACAAAACAAATTGAAACTGGAGCGTTCTTCCTGCTACAGGGTGATAGTTCTGTGCAGAATCACATATATATATATATGTGTGTGTGTGATTCTGCACTTCCGGTTGGGGGTGCCCGTGCGCTCCTTCTGCTGTAATTAGTCACAGCAGAAGCCGATTGGCGGGTGCCGGCCAATGGATGTCCACCGGCACTCGCTGATCGTTGAGGAGAGAGGCTAGATGGAGCTCTGCATATATGTCAACAAGGCAGTTCCATCCTAATGGGGGGAAGTGATGAATTTTCTTTCCCTGTCAAGCAGGGAATAAAATCCAGCACATCCCTTAGTAAAAGCAGCACATACAGTAAACACAAACACTGGTTAGTCATAGATTTAACCCATTGATCACCCTAGATGTTTAACCCCTTCCCAGCCAATGTCATTAGTACAGTGAACATTTTTAGCACTGATCACTGTATTATTGTCACTGGTTCCAGTATATATCCCATATTTGTAGATGGTATAACTTTTGTGCAAACCGATCTATATAAGCTTATTGGGATTTTTTTTTACCAAAAATATGTAGTAGAATGCATATTGGCCTAAATTTATGAAGAAATTTGATTTTTTTTTATTTCATTGGATGTGTTTTATAGCAGAAATTAAAAAAAATATATATTTTTTCAAAATTGTCGGTCTTTTTTGCTTATAGTGCAAAAAAAAAATAAAAAACACAGTGGTGATCAAATACCACCAAAAGAAAGCTCTATTTGTGGGGCAAAAATCTAATTTATTTGAGTACAGCGCTGCATGGCCGCGCAATTGTCAGTTAAATTAACGCAGTGCTGTATCGCAAACAATGGCCTGGTCATGAAGGGGGATAAATCTTCTGGGGGTCAAATGGGCAAAGTTGAATGCCAAATGTGACTGGCTCTTTTAAGAACATGTACATAAATCACTTAAATAAGATGTTCTAGGGAAGATGGTGACTAATCTATCACTAGAACTGACCACAGCAATACATGTACAGGAAACCATCCGGAATAGATGAAAGGTTAGTAAAGAGAAGACTTCCATTTGCAGGGCAGATGCTGTGTGTAAATATCCTCAGAAAATAAAACAAATGCAGCTGACATTACAAAGTAGCTTAGAGGCATAAATGTGGCTCAATGGACTTATGATGAGTCTCTTCATATCATAATCTTCATCTCATTCCCAAGGGCTCGTTCACACCAAAATACGTATCAATGTGTCTTTCTGTTCTATTCAGGGCTAGATGTCTATTACTGGAATCTGTAGGGACACATCTTTTGGTGCCTTGACTGACACCTTCTACTTGAGTCATCTCTTTTTTTCTTTGTGGTCCAAACCTAGTTCAGTATATTGTCTAAATAAGTGTTTATAAGATGACAATTCTTACTAATGAAGAGCAAACAACTAAGGGGTTGATTTACTAAAATTGGAGAGTGCAAAATCTTGTGCGGCTCTGCATAGAAACCAATCAGCTTCCAGGTTTTAGAGCCCGTTCACACAGGGGCGACTTGCGCTCTGTCTTGAGTCACCTCAAGTCGCTTGACATCTGAAATCCCATTGAAGTGAATGGGAGCCGTCTTAATGTACACTACTGAAGTCGCTCCGCCTTCAGAAAAGGTTCCTGTACTACTTCAAGGCGACGTCTATCAGACTTGTGCCCATAGAATTCATTGGAATTTGCCTCCAAGTCAGATCCCTATCTATATTGAAACGACTTTACAGTTTTAAAGAAAATCATTTTTGAAGGCACCCCCCTCCCTCCTTTCTTTGATTGGCCACAGGCAAAGTCGCCTGGCATGGAGTCGCGTTGTAAGTCTCCGGAAGTCACGCTGAAGTCGCGTTACAAATTGCCTAGCAAAGTCGCACCAAAGTCGGATCGCCCCTGTGTGAACGCAGCCTTACTGTCAAAGCTTAATTGAAAAAGCTGAAGTTAGAAGCCAATTGGCTACCACGCACAGCTTATTGAGCTCAGTGTTATTAAATCAACCCCGTGGGCCCAATAATTACACAGGGAATCTATTGCCTAGAGGTACATGCCTACTGTGCCCAATGATATATCTGGAGATGTTGATATACATGGACATACATAATGTTGCAATTCTGTGGAACTCCATTGGAACTGACAAGAGTAATCAACCTTGTTGGGAGATCATTATTAACTATAATGCCTCATACACACAATCAGATTTTCGAACGACCGTTAGTCCATTTTTTGTTGGATGCTTGTCTCATGTCGAAAGTGAGGCGGTTACTCACCATACCAAAATTCTGGTACGACCGAATACAACGTCAGAAGTGACGTAATGGGGGTGATTAACTAAAGCTTGAAAGTACAAAATTTGGTGCAGCTCCACACAGAAACCAATCAGCTTCAAGGTTTTAGGCTGCATTCACACAGGGGCGATCCAACTTGGCGCAACTTTGCTAAGCAATTGCAGCGCGACTTCAGCGCGACTTACAACACGACTTATGCCAGGCGACTTTGCCTGTGGCCAATCAGAGAAGGGAGGGAGGGGCTGGCCCCAAACATAAATTCTATTCTTTTCACTGTAAAGTCGCTTGCATTAACATGGGGGTCCGACTTCCATTCATTTCAATGGGATTTCAGATGTCAAGCAACTTGGGGCAACTTGAGGAGACTTGAGGAGACTCAAGTCGGAGCGCAAGTTGCCCCTGTGTGAATGGGGCCTTATTGTCAAAGCTTGATTGAACAAGCTGAGGTTAGAAGCTGATTGGCTAGCACGCACAGCTGCACCGGTTTTTGCACTCTCCAGCTTTAATAAATCAACCCCATAGTGTTGAATAGTTTTCTATGTATTTTTTCCTTTCTGAGCATGCGTACTCTTGCTCTTACGATTTTTTTCAGACGACAAAAATGTTATAGTCTGCACATCCAGCTTTTGTCGGACGAAAAACCAGAATTGGCTGTCAAAAGCACCATACCAACGATCCGAAAATCCACAGATCGTTCGTCGGACGAAATTTTACTTCCGATTTTCATAACGTGTTTACGGGCCTTAACTCTGAATATTACTAGTTGAAAGTAATTCATTAAGGCCTTTTATCAACTGCATTATTGTTTTTGACATTACGCTAATGTGAAACACTCTTCCTGGAAAGAGCCCCTTCCTAAAATCATTGTTTGTATGACTTTTGGAATAGAAGATTAAATCTTTATAGTACCCTTGGATATATGACGTTAAACATGGTAAAGTAAAAGTGAAGGCAAAATGTATGGTGGTGAGGGGTTAGAACCACCATTTTTTTATTGCTGTCTGTATCTCCGTTATGGAGAATTACACTCTATTTGACTTGATCAATAAATCCAACATTTTGAGTTGCCACCAGAACAGAAAGAAAGGGTGAATCTTTCATGGTGGACACTTGTTCCCATTCAAAGAGGGGACTTTCTTCACACTGCAAAGATATCCCCTAACCTCCTGTTGAGCCTCTATGACAAAGTAAAAAGAAATCTCCTTAATAAAATACAAGTGGCAAAGCAAACTGACATCCTTGCTTCCTGCTCACAAGTAAAAGCCTATTTACACTCTAGCCCAAACAATCCAGTTGATCACAAAAAAATGGGGGCTCTGGGGGAGGAGCATCGTCTGACTCAGGTGTGGTTGTGGGGACCCATGTGGGAGACAGATAAGAAAAAAGTTTGCGCTAATGGATAAAAAAAACTTTAGTGAATTAAATGTAGCTGCTACACATTGAGTGAATACTCATAGAATCTAACAAAACAGGTATTGTAGCGCTAGCACGTTAAAATTATATATATAAGAAATGAATGAAAATATAAATAGACCAAAATATTAATCCATATAAGAAGTGATAACATATAATAAAGTGCTTGTAAATTATACATTCATGGTGATACAATAGTCCACAATAAAGTGATGGAGTGCGCTGTGTTGCTGAAAAAAATGTTTTTCTTTCCAAGTGCCAATGTGCTCCACACGTGTAGGAGGGAGGAAAAAACCCCCAAAAGAATCCTACTCACCACAACACCATGACCTCCAGCTTTTCAGTCTGGGGATCAGGTAACGCTGTATACAATCAGATGACCATGGGCTGAGGTTGTCCCGAGTGATATCTCATATGATTACCGATGAACCACCATGTGTTGTGGAAGAAAAAGAGAATCCAACAATAGTGAAGTACTATTTGGCTTGTTTAATTGCGCAAGATAAAAAATTACTTACAAGATAGGCTTTTAAAATCCGCTTGTTACAATGTATGAACGCCGCTCACAGAGTGCGTTCCAACAACAGGAAATGACGTCCACGGCACCCTCAAACCGGAAATTACGTCGACGCGTTTCGCCCGCCCACACCTGATGGCCTCTGGGAGATTGATCCCTCCCTTAGGGTATATAATGCTTGGCTTGATCCGGAAATGATGTCTGTTGATGACGCCTGTGGGCGGGCGAAACGCGTCTAGTAAAAAATAACTGAAATTAATTCTCATCATCCGTAAACGTGGCAGCTTTTGCGCAAACCAATCAATAAATTCAGATTGCGATTTTTTTTTACCAAAAATATGAGGAAGAATATAAATCGGCCAAAACCGATGGAAAAAATGTTTTTTTATATTTTTTTGGATTTGTATTTTAGCAAAAAGTAAGACATTTGGGTTTTTTTGCAAAATTATCGCTCTTCTTTTGTTTATAGCGGCGATCAGAAATGACGCAGAGGTGATCAAATACCACCAAAAGAAAGCTCTATTTGTGGGAAAAAAGGGCGCAAATTTAGTTTGGGTACAACGCCGCACAACTGCGCAATTGTCAGTTAAAGCGACGCAGTGCCGAATCGCAAAAAGTGCTCTGGTCCTAAAGTGGGAAATCCTTCCGGGGCTGTGGTGTTTAAATGATGCTCAATTGGTACTAAGGGCCCAAAGTGTGCCAAGAAAATATCCCCCAACACCATTACACCACCAGCCTGAACTGTTGATACAAGGTAGGATGGATCCATGCTTTCATGTTGTATACGCCAAATTCTGACCCTACCATCTGAATGTCTGATTGGCTCAAGAATCTGGACTTTTTTTTTCCAAACTTCTATTGCCCAATTTTGGTGAGCCTATGCAAATTGTGACCTCAGTTTCCTATTCTTAGCTGACAGGAGTGATGCCCGGTGTGGTCTTCTGCTGCTGTAGCCCATCTGCTTCAAGGTTCCATATGTTGTGCATTAACCACTTGCCGACCGTCAATCGGCAATTGACGGCGGCAAGATGGCTCTGTAACGCGGATCGCCGTCATACGACGGCGGCCGCGTGATCGAGCCTAGTGAGCGAGCTAGTGCGCCGGCGGCAGCATACTGCCGCTAGGCGCAATGTCTCGGTAGAACGGCGGCAGTTAACGGCTAACTGCCAGCCGTTCACCAATTACGTGTTGTATACCTTGGAACTTCGTCTACCCGATGTCGTCGTCTTCTGGTGTGGCCCGTAGTGAGGACAGTCGATTCTTATCCTTTGACTCCAGTGTTAAACGTATCCGAGTGGTTTTAACCCGTTATCTTCAAACCTTTTTTTTTCAGGTCTAAGAACTCGGTTAGTCTGTAAGTCTACCATCCCAGTCTTAAACCGCATATGTTGTACTTTCGTACCTAGGTAGGATGGAACATAGTTGTC
>BLSH010213158.1:3058611-3078406 GCA_018402905.1 Glandirana rugosa | reverse complement strand
TTTGGTGAGCCTATGCAAATTGTGACCTCAGTTTCCTATTCTTAGCTGACAGGAGTGATGCCCGGTGTGGTCTTCTGCTGCTGTAGCCCATCTGCTTCAAGGTTCCATATGTTGTGCATTAACCACTTGCCGACCGTCAATCGGCAATTGACGGCGGCAAGATGGCTCTGTAACGCGGATCGCCGTCATACGACGGCGGCCGCGTGATCGAGCCTAGTGAGCGCGCGCGCCGCCGGAGGCGCGCCCGCGCGCTCACTGTGTCCGGGGAGGGCCGGGGAGCGGGTGCGGCGGCTTCGATTGCCGCCGGCCACCCGCGATGGCCCCCCCGGAGCGAATGAGCGGAGGTCCGTGTATGTAAACACGGACCTCCGCTCTGTGAGAGGGGGAAGGGAGTGATCACAGCCTTCATGTACATGAAGGCTGTGACCACTTCCCTTCCCCTGTTAGGGCAGTCCCCCCACAGTAAGAACACGCCCAGGGAACATAGTTAACCCTTAGAGCGCCCCCTGCAGGTTAACCCCTTCACTGCCAATGGCATTTACACAGTAATCAGTGCATTTTTATAGCACTGATCGCTGTATAAATGCCAATGGTCCCAAAAAAGTGTCAAA
This sequence comes from Glandirana rugosa, assembly GCA_018402905.1. Lineage (NCBI taxonomy): Eukaryota > Metazoa > Chordata > Amphibia > Anura > Ranidae > Glandirana > Glandirana rugosa. Next base: position 3,077,795 of record BLSH010213158.1, on the reverse strand, counting down.
ATGGTGCGACATGTCCGCTGAAATATCGCAGTACCGCTAAAAATCGCAGATCGCCGCCATTATTAGTAAAAAATAAAAAAAAATAAAAACCCCAAAAATGAATTCTCATCATCCGTAAACGCGACCACTTTTGCGCAAACCAATCAATAAACGCCGATTGCGATTTTTTTTATTGCAAATATGAGGAAGAATATAAATCGGCCAAAAACGGTGAAAAAAAATGTTTTTTTATATTTTTTTTTTGTATTTGTATTTTAGCAAAAAGTAAGAAATTTGGGTTTTCTTGCAAAATTGTCGCTCTTCTTTTGATTATAGCGGCGATCAGAAATGACGCAGAGGGGATCAAATACCACCAAAAGAAAGCTCTGTTTGTGGGAAAAAAAGGACGCAAATTTCGTTTGGGTACAACGTCGCACGACCGCGCAATTGTCAGTTAAAGCGACGCAGTGCCGAATCGCAAAAAGGGCTCCGGTCCTAAAGCTGGAAATCCTTCCGGTCCTTAAGTGGTTAAGAGATGGTGTTCTGCATACCTTGGTTGTAAAGAGTGGTTATATAAGTTACTGTTTCCTCTCGATTATCTCGAACCAGTCTGCCTATTCTCCTCAGACATCAACAAGGCACACAAAGTCAACAACTGCCGCTCACTGGATATTTTTTTTTCTTTTTCGGACCATTCTCTGTAAAGCCTCATACCAGCTCGTCTGGCACCAACAACAATGCCTCATTAAAAGTTGCTTAAATCCCTTTTCTTCCCCATTCTGATGCTCGGTTTAAAGTTCAGTAAATCGTCTTCACCACGTCTAGATGGATAAATGCATTGAGTTGCTGCCATGCGATTGGCTGATTAGCAATTTGTGTTACCAAGCAATTGAACAGGTGCACCTAATAAAGTGGCTGGGGATTGTACATCTCATGTATTGTCTGAAGAAGATTTCTGACAGGTTTAGGCTTCCCCTATTATGTTCAAATTAAACAAGTTTTGACATATATAACTGTCACAGTTGCTTGTGCTCTCAACTGAAGGTCAAGCCATCAAATGGGCTGATCTCATAGCTGATCACATGTGCAGCACCATGGCAATTGAAGATAAAAAGAGGCTAAGATGGAAGCGTTCTTAGCTGTAAAGGATAAGAGTGTTTAGTTACAGTTTAGGTTTCTACTAAAACACATTTTTTTCCAAATTGATCATTTTATTGTTTCTCTGTAATATTTATTTGTATGATTCACTGTGAGTTTCCATGCATTTTATTACTTAATTGGCTACATCCAAAACTCCTATGTCCTTACGGACCCCATATTCTAGATGTGGAGCATATAGATTATTTAACCACAACATGGAAAGTTCAACATAATGTAAATAAAGAATTATTATTATTATTATAAAGTATTTATATAGCGCCAACAGTTTGCGCAGCGCTTTACAATATAAAGGGAGACAATACACCAACAGAACAATTCAAAACAAGAGGGTTAGAAAGGCCCTGCTCCTGTGAGCTTACAATCTAAGAAGGAGGGGCTGGTAAAAGAAAAGGTAGGAACTTTGAGGGATGAACTGATGAGGCAAATAGAAGATTCGGCTGTTAGCTGGTTGCAGGATAGGCCTCCCTGAAGAGATGAGTTTTCATGGATCACCTAAAAGTGGACAGAGTAGGAGATAACTGGACAGATTGGGGTAGTGATTTCCAGAGGATGGGAGAGGCTCTGGAGAAGTCCTGGAGATGAGTATGGGAGGAGGAGACAAGGGAGCTAGAGAGCAGAAGTCTTGGGAGGAGCGGGGAGGACAGTTTGGGTGATATTTGGAGATACGATTGGTGATGTAGCTTGGGGCAGAATTGTAAATGGATTTGTATGTTATTGTTAGTGTTTTGAATTTTATTCATTGGGCAATGGGAAGCCAGTGGAGAGATTGGCAGAGAGGGGTGGAAGACACTGAACGGTTGGTAAGATGGATGAGTCTGGCAGCGGCATTCATAATAGACTGAAGAAGGGATAGCTTGCAGAGAGGTAGGCCAATGATGAGGGTTACAATAGTCAAGGAGAGAGATAACAAAGGAGTAAATAAGTTGCTTAGTGGCTTCAACGGTTAGAAAGGGGCGTATTTTGGAGATATTTTGGAGGTGAAGTCGGCACGATTTGGAGAGTGTTTGGATTTGGGGCAGAAAGGACCAATCAGTGTCTAGGATTACACCTAGTACCCTGGTATGAGGGGAGGGACTGACGGTCGTATTATTGATCTTGATGGAGAAGTTGGGGGGGGAGGGGGGCGGCACAGGCAGGAGGAAAAATTATGAGCTCAGCTATGTCATAAACGGCAGATTCTCAAATTGGGAAGAGCTCAAACATCGCTTGCCTGTTTATCTGTGTCCTTCTAAGATTCTAATTTGCTGGCCGGATGGTCAGGTTACAGTAGCAAAGGTAATTATCATAACCAAGAAGATGCCTAACAGCAGAGAGGTTCTGTACAAAGCATTAGCACTTTGTGAAGTCTCAGCAATCTGTCCTCTAATTGCACTCATTAACACAAACACACCTTCAAGTGATAATCCTCAAATAGCAAACAATCCGGACTGACCACATAATAATCTCTAATTTGCCTCTTCTGCTCAGGTGTCAGTTTTGTACTCTGATGATAACATGGTGCTAATTGACCATTGACCATACACATCTATGTAATTACTGATGTCTTAGGATGGCCCACATGTACACAGTAAGCGCTGCATTCCACCTATAACAAAAAAACAACGAAGGAGAAAGATTAGAAAACAATTATCTTCAACCCAGCTTCTGCAATGTAGAGGGTGACGCCCTGATCTTTGTGGCAAGATCCTGGAAACGCTGAGTATTCTAAATCTGCGCTTCAAGTCATTCTTGCTTATGCAACAGGGGCCGAAGCCGGGTGCAAAATAAGTATGTTTTCTAACCTTCTATGCAGGGTTTCTGTTTAAGGGGTGGGGGGACAAGATTGTAATAAGTGGCCCTTGCATTTGGCCTCTTTTAGTCCACTAAATATGCAATTGAACACATGTTTAGCACACCAACAAGTGCAAAAAAAAAACACTGATCCTGCCAGAAACCTTGTGAGCTCTAATAGGCGTTAAAATAGGGTGGGCTCGGGGCACAGTGATCCCACCCAGTTGTGTGACACTAGCAAATGAATATTCGCTATCGCTACACTGATCCTCCTCCCAGCCAAACAGGAAGCAGGTCTGAGACCTATTGGATGCCCAGGAGGTGGAGGGAGGAGCCGCACGGTGGAGGGTGGACGCACCACGGAGAGGACATAGGAGCTGCTGGCCGCCACCCGTAGAAGCCTACTGCCCGCCACTCGTAAGAGCCCGCTGCCCATAGAAGCCCGCCCGCCACCAATGGGGTAAGTGCCGCAGGGGGATGGGGGTGTTTTGCGCCCCCCCAAAAAAAACCCCTACAATGCGCCACTGACCTCCATATACACAATCATATACCCATAACTAATAATAAAAACAATCCTGCGCTTATAAAATAATATGAGACTCAATAGATCTCTAATAACAAATAATTGATGTGAATCCAGAGAAATAAATAGAATATATGAATCATGCAGCCAGCAGAATGGTCCAGGCTTGACCAGTAAGTATATTATAAATAGTACTGCAGCGCATACAGTCCTTACAGGCAACAAAAGTGTCCTTAGATATTTTGACAAGATAGTCTTATGACGTAAATAAAGGTACACCGACCATCCACCAGGAGCACCGTCACCAGAGTCACCCAATAATCAAGCCCCTTACCGGAACACACCGACCCCCTATTACGGAGGGTCAGTACTCGCTTCCAACAATGGCCGTGCTGTTTAATCACCATAAGGCCTCACCATGCAGCTTCCCACATAGGTCAGTATACTTTCCGGTAACAAATAATGCCTGTAAGGACTGTATATACCCATAACTAATTCAGGGAAGGGCAAGCAAACCCCTATATAATAAGCATGGGCCCAATTTGCTCCTGCAGAAAAAAAAAATCCTTCCTGATCCTACAGGAGGCACTTGTGCGTGGAGCAGCCGATCAGACCTATCTGCCTCAGATCACCTGCATTGAAGGCCAGAGGAGAGATCTGGGGCCTATTAGACCCCAGATCACTCGATAAAGGAGACCTGTCACAGTCCATGCTGTTACAAGGGACATTGTTCATCCCTTCTGACAGCAATAAAAGTTGATCAAAAGAAAAAAGAAATAAAGGGATAGTGTAAAAAAAAAAAAAAAGTTGTGTACAGTCCCGAGGGGCTGCATGTCATTCTTTAGGTGGGCAGCTGGGTGGGGGTAAAACCGTGGCTCAGCCACCTGTTTTTATCACCTCCTGGTTGCCCATGTGGATGAGCCCCTATTGATTCCAGTGTATTTATACACAGGGGTGTGTCTACCACTAAGCAAACAAGGTGGAAAAAAGCCCAGTGCAGTGGGGCTGCATATTGGCATATGCTCGGCGTGAAGGGGTTAAGTAGTTGATGTGTATACATTATTTTTGGAGAATAAGGATATAATTTAAAGTCACTACAAAAAAAGCAACAACTTCCCCCACTATTTTGCCTACAGTTCAAATCAAAATCTGAGTACAGGGTTAAAATGTTACTAAACCCACAACAGTAAAATCAATCTGCATATGCAGTAAAGAATGCTTGTTATACTCACTGTGGAATCTAAGGGGTGAATCCTCTGCATTATGTAAAAAGGCAGGTTGATCCTGTCTTCTCTGATCCTCCCCTTGTTACACTGTCCCCAATCCATCTGCTGTTGGATCAGAGCCTTGGAGACACTCTGCACATGCTCAATTTGGTGAGTATTGCTTGAGAGTTTTTTTTTTTCTTGGGATAGTGCATGTTATCAGCTCAGGGCCAATCAGCACTGTGCAGACAGAGGGTCAGGGGACCTGCAGCCTCATAGGAGGGTCAGAGCAGAAAGAAAACTCCTCCTACAAGCTTTAAAGGGGTTGTAAACCCTAGCAGTTTTTCACCTCAATGCAGCCTATGCATTGAGGTGAAAAACCTCTTGTAGTGCACCAGCACCCCAGAGCCCCCTTTTTACTTACCTGAGCCCCATCGTTCATGCACCGGGGACGAGCCCATCTGCTCCAGCCGGTGTCTCAGGTCCTGACTGGATTCATTGATAGCAGCACAGCCTTTGGCTCCCGCTGCTGTCAATCAAATCCAATGACACTGGAGCAAGGGGGCAGGGCCAAGTCCTGCTCTCAGTATCAATGGACGCAGCAGCAGGACACGGGAGCGTGCCCACACCAATGCCCTGAGGGAGAGCGCTTCTCCACCGGGGCACTCAAGAAAGGGAGCCAGGAGAGCCACTGAGGGACCCCAGAAGAGGAGGATCCGGGCTGCTCTGTGCAAAACCGCTGCACAGAGGAGGTAAATATGACATGTTTGTTATTTAAAAAAGAAAAAGAAGGTTTACCTATCCTTTTAACCAGACACGGATAGATGTAATAAGACTGCTATATACTGCTGATGAGAAAAGGTATTTAGCAGTTTATATTTACTAAAATAATTGCATTTCCATGTTCTGTGTACTGTGGGAGGCCAGATATAGTGAATGCAGGCTCCTGGGTTTAGTAACACTTTAAGGCTAACACAGATATTCCCCTGTACATCAGACTTTGTTTTGTGGTCAGATCACTGAGACCTGACTTGGCAACCTATTCTGCTGTTCAATCGAGGGAACTGCAAATGCTTCAAGGAAACAAAACTTGACTGTGGCATTGTGCTGATGATGAGTAGCTGTCAGCTGATGATAAGTTTATTAAAGGCACCTTCCCGGGAGCAATGCCAAATAGCTTTACTAGGTCAAACAGTACAGCATGTAAATAGTAATTATGGAGTCATGGAGTCCCAGCTGCTTACTGTGGGTAGAATCTTCAGGTGTAACGCATCAGACCGGTGCCTAGGCTGTCCACTCATCATTGCAGGTTTTGTACCTCCACAGGCAAGTATAATTGGGGGTAAAAGTGAAACAAAAAACAGGCCACAGCCACGCTGAATAGTCCAGATGAAACACACCATAATGAAAATACTTACTAAGATGATGCATGCTTCTCCATGCTGACCACTTTAGCTCTGCAATCTGTTGATCAGTTGCTAATTTACACTCTAAGCCCTGGTTCACATAGGAGCGATGCGGGAACCAGTGCGATTATACAGCCGATTCCCGCATCACTCCTCTCTCGCAGTCCGTTCACACCGCCTTCTGCAAACCGCTGGCGCATGTCATTACAAAGTTAATGACACCCCCAGTTTTCTTCACAGATCGCAGTGTGAATTGTGAACTGGCACATGAATCGGATTGCATAGGTGAGAAACCCATGCAATGCGATTCTATTGCGGGAAAAAAAGGTACATGTACCTTTTTTTGTGCGAGTCTAATGCGAGTTCAGCCATACAAGTGTATGGTTTAACTCCCATTGCTCAGAGATCGCATATGATTGGCGCCAGATCTCTGAGATCGCATCATAAGGCCCGTACACACGATGCAAAATTCGGACTGGAATTTTCGTTCGACAGGCTGTCATACGAAATTCTTACCATTAGTACGCTTCTTTCGACAGCCAATTTGCTTTTTTCGTCAGACAAAAGCTGGATGTGCAGACTAGTAAATTTTTGTCTGTTGACAATGCCACATCCGATTTTCGGATGGTGTGTACAGAAATTCGACACACAAAAGGTGAAAGTAAAGCCTTGCACACACGGGACGACGATCGTACGTACAGCCGTGTTGAATCGTATGTTGCATAATGTAAATAGCATACTGACATGCACCCGACGGTCGTACATACAACTTGCGGCCGTCCGAACGTGATGACGCGAACGAGCGTATAATGAGGAAGTAGCGTCACCTTTTGGGCTCCTTCATCTATTTTCATGTTAGTTGAAGTGGACTTGGCGCATGCGTGTTTAGCACAATACAACTTGTTGTACACAACTGCTCTACACACGATACAACGATCGTATGCGAGCTTGTTGACACGACCAAGTTTTCTAGTCTGCACATACAACTCCCACGAACGACCGTCGTATGTTCAACTGTTGAAAGCGCGGCCACAGACGAACGATTCTGCATACAACGACGTGTTGAACACGATCGTCGTCCCGTGTGTACGAGCCATAATTCTAATTTTGCTATTAAGGCTACTTTCACACTGAAGCAGTACCCGCGGTCGCGGTAAAACCCCGCTAGTTTTAGCGGAGTTTTACCAGCGATATGGCTCCACTATGCAGGCGGGAGCGCCGCGCTTTTAACCCCCCACAAGGGGTTAAAAAGGGGTTAAAAGTGCCGGAGCTCAGCGCTACCGAGGCGGTGTGCAGCCGCTTTGGAAGCGCTTGCCATTCATTTCAATGTATATATACACCGCTCCCCTCACCGCCCCAAAGATACTGCTTGCAGGACTTTTTGTAACATCCTGCTAGCGCACCGCCCCAGTGTGAAAGCACTCAGGGCTTTCACATTGGGGTGGATTGGGGGGGACTTTTGAGGCACTTTACAGACGCTATTTTTAGCTAAATAGCGTCTGTAAAACGCCTCAGTGTGAAAGGAGCCTAAAAAGACATTAAAAAGATGATAATGTGCTCTGCATTTTGTAATCTCAATTGTTGCTTCACGAATGTTAATTGTGAATTACGATCGCCAGTTTACACGACCGACCACTTCCGGGTCGTACCTCGATTCCGAAAATGTATGTTTGTACTTTCGACTTTTGAGTGTTGGATTTCTGTACACACCATCCGAAAATAGGACGTGGCCTTGTCGACAGACAAAAATTTACTAGTCTGCACATCCAGCTAAAATTCCCGTCCGAATTTCGGATTGTGTGTACGGGCCTTAAAGCGCCTGAAAACTGCCCGCCATTCATTAGAATGAGTGCTTTCACACTCAGGCGGTGCGCTTGTGGGGCGGGAAAAAAGTCCTGCAAGCAGTATCTTTGGGGCGGGTTGGGAGCGCTGTATACAGAGTTCCCAAAACCCCCCTATCCATAGCGCCTGAAAAGAGCTTCAGAAGCGCCGCAACATGGGTTTTGTTGTGGTTTTTTCAAAGGTCCCATTGTCATGTGACCTTTAAAAACCAGCCCGCTAGCGCCCGAAAAGCAGACATAAAGCGTCATTAAAACTCCGGTAAAACGACCGGTGCTTTAGCACGGTTTTGCCACGCCTGAATGTCAAAGTAGCCTTAGGCTGGGTTCACACTAAATCCGCATCCAATTCGCATGTCAGGAGACTGTGACCGGCTCTCTATGGAGCCAGCTCACACATGTCCAGAGCGGCTGCGGTGCAAATTGTAAAGGAGTCCTGTGCATCTTTCCGTCTGTTTCAGGTCCGAATTCAGCCAAAAATTTGGGCCGAAAGCGGACCTGAAACTGTGACCAGGGATGCACCGGACCCCTGCTGTGCGCCGCTCCATATGGCAGTGTGAACCCAGTCTAAAGAGGAGTTTTTCAGCTGTAAAAAGTTGAAAAACACTAAAAAACGCAGTTATTCTGTGTTTATCTGGATTTTGAGCCACAAGCTTTTATAGGAGTATTGTCTTGCTAAAAAACGCTACTGCAAAAATGCTAAAAAACTCATTCTAAAGCTTTCTACATCTAACACTACTGGCATTTTTATAACGTCCAGTGTGCATGAGGCCTAACAGTGTCTATGCAGACTCTAGAAGCGTTTTTGAAGCTTCAGCTTCGAAGAGCAGAAAAAAAAACTTTTTTTGTATTTTGGGGAGCGATTTGCCAGCAGAAAAAAATCTGAATGCTCCTAAAAGCTGACACAAAAACATAATTATGACCTTTTTTTTAGGCTGATTGTACTTAAATTGGTACATTGATCAGCTTGGGTACAACCAGCCCGTCGAGACTTTTTACATCTGATTACTGCCGACGGCTATAGCCGCTAGCAGCAATCACTGTGTTCTGCCAGCCGGGAAGGCTCCGGCAGAACACAATAGCGCTGTGGGAGGTATTCTCCCCATCAACACTGACTGTGTTGATGGGGAATTGAGTGATTTTTCTTTCCTTCCACCCGTGGTGGAAGGAATGCATATTGAACCATATATGGACTGCCTAATGCTGGGTACAAATGGGCATTTTCTTTTTTCATTTAACCCAGTGGGCTGAACTAAAAAAAAACAAAACATATAGATAGCTGTACTAACACATTCAATGTTAGTGTGGTGATTTCCCTGCTGAGCTATTGTTCTGACAGGTGGACTGCACTCCCCACTGAGAACACAAAGATCAGCGCTCGCTGCCATTGGCTGTAGAGGAGCTGTGTATACACCTCTCCCGCACCGCCCCAAAGATACTGCTTTCAGGAGTTTTGTTCAGGTCATGCAAGTGCACCGCCCCAGTGTGAAAGGACACACTGACTTTAATGGAGAGGCGGTTTTCAGGCGCTTAGCATAGGCCCCGGTGTGAAAGGGCTCTTATACGGTAATCAGTGCTAAAAAAATATGCACTGTCACTGTACTGACACTGGCTGGGAAAGGGTTAACATCATGGGTGATCAGAGGGTTAACTGTGTGCCTAGCCGGTGCTTTACTACTGTGTGGGAGATGCTTGTGCTGTAGTAGAAGGCATGGATCGGTACCCCTGCTTAGCAGAGACACAAGATCCATGTCTTCTGTAGTCACAAAAAGGTGATTTGTCTTGTTTACCTAGGCAGATCACCATTCTGCCTCTTTACTGAAGCATTGGCGAGTGGTGGCGGACATCAGCAATCAGCTCCCACTGTCTAATCATGTCCACAGACCCGGAAGTGCAGGATCACGTACTAGGTATGTGATCCTGCGCAGGAGAGCCTTGTCACCGTATATATACAGTATACGATCAGCATGCGGTTAAGGCACCCTATCCACAGACTGACAACACTGCTGCACAATTTCATCGCTTTGTCACCTTGTAAAAGTTAGTGCAAAGATAATGGGTCTACAGCCAGGATCAACAGGTTACGGGTTGAGTCAAAAAAACAAAAACTCCTAAAATTCCTAAGAAAATTAATAATTCTTTGTCTCAATCATAACTTGGCTTTGCATGTTTTGTAATCTAAGAAAAATATGGTTTGGTAATACAAGCAAACAAGGCATGTTCCAGATACAGCAAAAGCTGACATATCATAAGCATACAGATGGCCACACCTCTCCAGAAATAACTCTGCAGGCAAATTCAATGCTGATAGTGAAGAAATTCCAGGAGTTTGCTCAATATCAGTGGGTTCATGACACCAGACCCACATGGAAAAAACAAAGACAGAGATGTACCATGTGACCTTATCACACTGTATTGTAGATAAAATGTTGAAGATCAGGATAATAGAGTCTTGAAGAGAACCTATACTGGTGATAAACGCCTGCTTTTTTTATACAGTCAAGTCCATAAATATTGGGATATTGACACAATTCTAATCTTTTTGGCTCTATACACCACCACAATGGATTTGAAATGAACAAGATGTGCTTTAACTGCAGACTTTCAGCTTTAATTTGAGGGTATTTACATCCAAATCAGGTGAACGGTGTAGGAATTACAACGGTTTGTATATGTGACCAAAAGTAATGGGACAGATTAACAATCCTAAATCAAACTTTCACTTTTTAATACTTGGTTGCAAATCCTTTGCAGTCAATTACGGTCTGAGGTCTGGAATGCATAGACATCACCAGACGCTGGGTTTCATCCCTGGTGATGCTCTGCCAGGCCTCTACTGCAACTGTCTTCAGTTCCTGCTTGCTCTTGGGGCATTTTCCCTTCAGTTTTGTATTCAGCAAGTGAAATGCATGCTCAATCAGATTCAGGTCAGGTGATTGACTTGGCCATTGCATAACATTTCACTTCTTTCCCTTAAAAAACTCTTTGGTTGCTTTCGCAGTATGCTTTGGGTCATTATCCATCTGCACTGTGAAGCGCCGTCCAATGAGTTCTGAAGCATTTGGCTGAATATGAGCAGATAATATTGCCCGAAACACTTCAGAATTCATCCTGCTGCTTTTGTCAGCAGTCATATCATCAATAAATACAACCAGTTCCATTGGCAGCCATACATGCCCACGCCATGACACTACCACCACCATGCTTCACTGATAAGGTGGTATGCTTTGGATCATGAGCAGTTCCTTTCCTTCTCAATACTCTTTTCTTCCTATCACTCTGGTACAAGTTGATCTTGGTCTCATCTGTCCATAGGATGTTGTTCCAGAACTGTGAGGGCTTTTTTAGATGTTGTTTGGCAAACTCTAATCTGACCGTCCTGTTTTTGAGGCACGCCAATGGTTTACATCTTGTGGTGAACCCTCTGTATTCACTTTGGAGAAGTCTTCTCTTGATTGTTGACTTTGACACACATACACCAACCTCCTGGAGAGTGTTCTTGATCTGGCCAACTGTTGTGAAGGGTGTTTTCTTCACCAAAGAAAGAATTCTTCGGTCATCCACCACAGTTCTTTTCCGTGGTCTTCCGGGTTTTTTGGTGTTGCTGAGCTCAACAGTGCGTTCTTTCTTTTTAAGGATGCTCCAAACAGTTGATTTGGTCACACCTAATGTTTTTGCTATCTCTCTGATGGGTTTGGTTTGTTTTTTCAGCCTAATGATGGCTTACTTCCCTGATAGTGACAGCTCTTTGGCTCTCATATTGAGAGTTGACAGCAACAGATTCCAAATGCAAATAGCACACTTGAAATGAACTCTGGACCTTTTATCTGCTCCTTGTAAATGGGATAATGAGGGAATAACACACACCTGGCCATGGAACAGCTGAGCAGCCAATTGTCCGATTACTTTTGGTCCCTTAAAAAGTGTGAGGCACATACACAAACTGTTGTAATTCCTACACCGTTCACCTGATTTGAATGTAAATACCGTCAAATTAAAGCCGAAAGTCTGCAGTTAAAGCACATCTTGTTCGTTTCATTTCAAATCCATTGTGGTGGTGTATAGAGCCAAAAAGATTAGAATTGTGTGTCCCAATATTTATGGACCTGACTGTATATCATTGTACACAAGACCTTAAAGTCCACCCAGAAGTGTAAGGTGATATGCTTCCCTGCTAGGAGTTACCTTTCATTCACAAGGCTTAAATATTCTTTTAACAGCAACAAACATTGTTGCACCGTGGACATTAGTCAGTTTGCTTTTCCCAAGAGGCTTGAACTGCAAGCAAATGAGAAATAAATATATAAAATATGATGTAATTTTTAATTGTTTTTTTTTTTTTTTGTGCTATGTTTCTCTTAAACTTTGTGGTTTCCTCAAGAAGTAAATGAGTGAAACATGTCAAAACCACAAATGACAAGGTACATTTTTGTATCTGCTTATAATGGATAAGTGAAGTCTTTCTTTAGTACCTTTAGTCTGCTTATGAATTAGTGGACCTCTGTTCAGTATGCACCATCACCATTTTAAAATTGCACATATAATGTTGTAAGAGTTTTTGTAATAAAAATTTGATGTTATTATAATTATTGTATGTGTTTAATTGGCCCCTGAAAAGTCCCATTCTTTTTGGTGTAAAATGTTTTTACCCCTAGACATATGCAGAACCCGAATGCTTGCAGAACGAAACTGTTTATACACCAATAAAGTGGAAGTTCAGTCAAACACGAACTATACTTAAATCTACTACTCCCAAGTAACAAGTGTTTCTAATCTTCGTTACACACATCCTTGCATCAAAAGGCTGTTTTCTATACTTACCTATGGTGAAGGTGCTCCGGTCGGGTCACGACTTGCTCCCAGCATCAGCTTCAGTGTAGAGGAGGAACAGTCGACAACGGATGCCCCATAGCAAGCCTATGGGTGACATAATTGCTCAGGCTCTGTAGCCGTTGTTGACGATCTCTCCTCTTCACTGAAGCTTCACTGGGCCCCCGATCATGTGACCGTACCAGAGCACTCTCACCAAAGGTAAGTATACAGATCTTTCTTTTACAGGGACCTATTCTTACCACACTGCAGTGACCTTCAGTGTAGTCATTATTGGGCATGGAGGAGTGTTGCTTAAAGCAGTGGTAAACCGCAGATGTTCAAAAAAACTAGCACATTATGAAATACTCACCTTGGAACAAAGCCCTCCAGCGCTGTAAAGTCACAGCTAAGAGGGCTGACATGTTTCCCCGGTTTTCTTCTGGGTTCGCTAGCTCCATCGCAGTGATTTCAGCACAAAGCTCTGAAGCCCTAAGCCCGGCATGAAGCTCTGAAGTTCCAGCAAGGTATGCCGGACCTTCAGAGCGCATGCACCAGTGATGTCACTGGCTGCATGCAGTAGGGGGTCAACTGATTATCGGTGCTGCCGAAATTCACTTTTTTTTGAAGCATCAGTATCGGTCACAAACTTACCCATGTTACTGATATTGTTCAAAGGGTTGTTCCGGGGTGATGCGTGCAGCTGCAGGCATCACCCCAGTACCGTTCTTTAGAACAGACAGTCGGCTTTCTTGCAATAACAACTGATGTGGCTCAGCAGCTGCTCGGCTGTTATTACAAGCAGCAGGAGGGGACATCCCCCTCCCGCTGGTCCACCTGGGTCTCCCATCCCACCAATATGCCCGAGCGACCAACCAGCACGTCCGCCGGCTTTGTTTGGGTCTCGGATCTAGTAACCTAGAAGCGATGTCATGACATCACTTCTGGATTACTGGCATCCTAAAGACGCCAGTTTTAAAAAATAGAAAGTATTCAAAACCACTGATCTTGATGGTTTAAATACTTTCAAGGGCAGAGGAGGGGTTTGGGGTCTTATAGACCCCAGATCCCTCCATAAAGAGTACCTATCATTGCCTATTACTGTCACAAGGGATGCTTACATTCCTTGTGACAGCAATAACAGTGATAGAAAAAAATGTAAAAAAAACATGTAAAAATAAAAAGTTTACATCTACAGAATATCGGAACCTGATATTGGCTATCCGCCTGAAAGGCAGCCAAAAAATCTGTATCGTATTGGCCCTGAAAAAAGATATTGGTCGACCCCTAGCATGCAAGGCGAATATCTCCTAAACGGTGCACGTTTAGGATATATTCATTATTGGCTTACCTGTAGGTAAAAATTACCAAGCGAGGTTTACTACCGCTTTACGGCTAGTGGTTTCCAACCTCTAGGCCACATACAAACGGATGTTTCTTAAAAAATAAACAAAACGTTGGGCCCGATGTCAAGGAAAAACAATCTGCGTTTTTCGGCATTAGTAAATCACCCCTCTGCTATTTATCAACCTAAAACCGCCGGCGTCAAAAAACGCCGGTACAGTATTAGTTGGCGTTAGTTGGCGTTTTGCGGCGACGGCGTCAAAAAACGCCAAAACGTTACAGCCTCAGAACGCGCTGGCCGTGGGTTCTAGTTTCAGCTCACTAACGCCGACGCCATCTACAGCTCAAAAGCATCGGGGGCCATTGACTCACATGGAGAGCTGCAAAAAACGCCGGCGTCAAAAAAACGTCTGTGTGTATGAGGCCTTAAGAGACCAGGGCCCAGTAAATTCTTCCCAAACATTCCAAGTCCCAACAGTAAAGAATAACGTTTATACCCAAACAATAAAGTTATGGGAATGCAATTTAATTATTAAAATACTGGAAGGCTCTGGGGTGGGTTAGGGGATTCTGCAGCTGACATGGTAACTCTGTAGGGAATGAGGTTTCTGGAGGGGGCTGGGGGAACTGTGGAAGGTTAAGGAGCATTATGGGACACTGTTGGAAGTTGCAGGCACTATAGAGGGCTGGAGACTCTGCATCAGGCTGAGGGGCACTGTGGGAGGCTGGACAGCACTGTATTGTGCTGTTCGGTACTGTGGAGGCTGAGGGCTCTTAGGGGGGATGGGGTATCTGTGAGACACTATGGAAGGTTGGGGGGGGGGGTACTATGGGAGCTGAGCACTGTGAGAGGTTAAGGGATCTGTGGTTAGCTAGTAGCCCAGGAGAGGGGAGGCAGCAGACCGGCATTGAGCCACAGCTCGATGTTTAAGAACCACTGCTTTAGGCAACCCATTCATTTTGAAATAAAACCAAAAATAAAATTGTAAATAAACAGAGACAGTATAACTATACAGGTTATGGTTAAAAAGGGACTAGCGCAATCAAAAAGCCCTCAACTCTAATCAGTGTAGAGCCTTCTTAAAACCTCATGTCTCAATATGTCACATATCCCAAAAATAAATATTTCTCATTTCAGATCTGTGCAAATTACTGCTTTACATCATATTGGCCACATGCACATTCACCTGCAGGGGCTATTATTGCAAACATATCCTTGGTTCTGGGTGTGCATTTAATGAAGTAGGCTTAAAGCAATGATTGCCATGGCATCACCCACTGTCCTGAAATGATAAATAATTCTCCTATTTCTGGGATATAGTATGAAATGAGACATGTAGATTCTGTTTTAGGAAGGCTTCACTGTACTATGTACTTAGAGTGGTTCTAAAGGCAAAAAGATTTTTTTTATCTTAATGCATTCTATGCATTAAGATAAAAAACCTTCAGTGTGCAAGCAGCCCCCTAATACCTATCTGTGCCCCATCTCAATCTAGCGATGTTGCATGAGAGACTTGGTTGTCCGGGACTCTCCCTCCTGATTGGCTGAGACACAGCCGTGGGCAACATTAGCTCCTGCTGCTGTCAAAGTCAGTGAGCCAATGAGGAGAGAGAGAGGGTGGGGCTGAGCCGCCGCTCCGTGTCTGAATGGACAGAGCAGTGGCTCGGCTTGGGTGCCCCCATTGCAAGCCCCTTGCCCTGGGGGGGGGGGGGGGACTTGGCAGGAGAAAGGGGCCAGCAGCGCCAGCGAAGCACCCAAAAAGAGGAGGATCCGGGCTGCTCTGTGCAACACCACTGCATATAACATGTTTGTTATTTTTAAACAAAAGAAATATGAGACTTTTATATCACTTTAATAGAGCTGAGGGTTTTTAATTGCTTTAGTCCATTCTTACCATAACCTATATGGTTATACTGTCTCGTTGGGCCACAAACCCTGTTCCACAGAATTTATGGTTTCCATACACCGTGTACTGATGATGACCAAAAAGCCTGAAACAACTGTTTCAGTTGCAGTTTGGAATCAATGAATATATAATGTTAGGCTATATTTGCACTATAATCTGAAACATACAAAGGATGTGGCGCTTACTCCCTCATTTCAATATATGTGCATCACCTGTGTTTTGACCTCCATAAAGACACTATACACCAGTGGTTCAGAAAATGCATATGGCTAATAGGGTATAACAAAATTATTTGCATGGCTCCACCCACTGTCCTAAAAAAAAAAAAAAATAAACAACAGAGAACAAAGAAAGATCTGGCAAACATTTGGACAAATAGATCTGGGTATGAAGAACTGACCCTTCAATACAGCAGGAAATTGGAGATACGTCGGAGAATCCAGAAGATGAACGTTATACGTGAGCTGTTTTAGCAAAATTTGGAACATACAGACCTTTGTCTACAATAATGAACACAAGGGAGGAAGAAATATAGAAAAGAGGAGCTGGTGAGGATCCAACTCAAACCTTTACTGTGTAGATGGGAATCGCTCTCTGGTCACAAATACCGCCAGTCTTCACTGGTTTAATAAAACAACCAAATCTCCAAAAATGTAATAAAACAACAATGTGATACTTACTATCTCAGCTACATAAAACAGCACAACCTCTTCTATTATATTAAAAGAAAACAAATACATTCTGATCATGCTAGTAATATAAAACATCTGATATTTTAACTTATCAGCATTCTGCAGAAATTTGCTAAATAATTGGAAGTGAGATGTAGACACTTAGTGTTCTCCACATGCGGGTTATTTACTTTGGTCGGAAGGATTATTTTGGCGAAGTGTTGAGAATGATACATTCATAAAGGAATAGTAATGAGATCACTCTTCTCAGTAGGCGCATAAAATGAAGACAGGAAATATGATTTGTACTGTGTTGTGAGACATTTGATGTCAGTAGGTCAAACATACGGTACTATATAAAAAACGTTAAGTTCATTAAAGGTTATGTTATTGGAAAAATCATGTGACAATTTAAAGCAAAGATTTAATATATTGCCTCCTAGCAGTCCTTAGATGTGCTGGTTGCAATTTTTTCTTTTATTTTCACTTTGAGATCCTGCCATTTTGTCCTAGGGTGACAACGCTCATTCATGGTACCTATGGAGGAGTAGGGTTGTCACCTTGGGCTGATTGGACCACAACCCTTCTGTCCTCATCTCCATTATATAGGGAGGAGGTGTCCTGTAGTTTACGAAATTTAGGAAAGCTCATAACATTGTTTGAGGATACACAGGACGTCTGTGCATATACAAAAAGAGGGTACACAAGCAGGGCAGAGTTTGCTTTGAAGAAGAATTTCAGGTATAGAATTTTTTACATAGTTACATTGGTCCAGCTTGGGCCAATGTAACTATGTATATACCATACCTATGGGATCCCTCTAGAAACTGGAAAATACTGTAGAAGACACTGCTACCCCAATGATTGGACGTAACGTAGAGGCAGGGCAGTAACATCACAATCTTCATCTCGTCCAATCAGAGAATGCTTTGCATTCATTGAGAAAATGCAAAGCATTCTCTGAATGGCACCTGTGCCAAGCAACCAACCTCCTGTGTTTAGAATGCATCAGGGCAATCACTCCGTATGGGACCAGAAGCAAGTGGAGATAACTAGAAATGATTTCCAGCTGTTAGAGGGATCAGCTGGGTATGGTATATGCATAGTTACATTGATCTAAACTGAATCAATGTTAACTGTGTAAAAAAAATCCAACCTGTAGATTCGTCTTTAAATCAGCACATTGCAGCAGTAAAAAAAGACATGATGTGTTTTGCATTTCAACACTTAGCCAACAGGCTATGACTAGGTGCAAAAGCATCCAGATCTTGGTATCCTGGCATAATGGAATCGCTGGTCTTTAGCATTCCTAATCCATCATATAGTATCTAATTGTTAGGGGGCTATGTCTTACAGCAGCGTTGGCCAAATCATTTTATATAGGGGCAACAATTGCAGCCCCTTACATCACACCAAAGTTTAATTCTACCAAAAGCTGTCAGAGCCAGCAGATATCTTATAGGAGTTGTTGGAGACACAATACCATATATACTTGTCTGCAGGAGCTCCAACAGCTGGGCAGTAAGTGCCAAAGGACAGCATGGCTTTGGGCTACATGTGGGAGACCAAGGCCTTACAGTCTCCAACATGCGACTGGTCCCCAGCATTATATATGCAGCACTCATAAGTATCAAATGGAGCAAACAAGCAAAAGACCCCTTCAGAGAGAGTCAAAAGACAGCAGTCATTCATAAAGTAGCAGTGTAGGATAGATCAATAGAAGTCCTGATAAACAAGTCCCACCATTCGTGCTCGGAAATGGAATTGAAGACCACCCCTGTGCACACACCGTTCTTACCAAATGGCGTGTGACCCCCTGTATAAGAGTGGTCTATCACGCTTTTTACATATGCCGTCTGAATGAATTTGCTGTCCCACATGGACCGATCCGACCTCCAGTCACCACCAAGTCCATTATACAGCAGCAGGTCATGGAAATATATAAAAGGCTCTCATAGCGTGATCCCATAAAACAAATAGCTTTTATTCAATAAAAAGTTACACTTTTTACGCACACACGAGGACCACGCTATTGAGCATGTGCGGCCATATTCGGCCATAGGGATTCCTGGCAGACGGCCATTACATGTCGGATTTGAACTGACTGCATGTGAGTGTAACTTTTTATTGAATAAAAGCTATTTGTTTTACGGGATCATGCTATGAGAGCCTTTTATATATTTCCATGACCTGCTGCTGTATAATAAATAATACAATATAGGGTTGTCCTGGTACCGATACCGAGCAAATGCTCCCGATACCTGTTCCGATACCTGGACACTCTGGGATGACCGGAGGAGGGGGGCTTAGTAGCACAGAGGAGGACACAGGGACACTCAGGGATGATCGATGCGGCGGTGGGGGAAATTACAATCACCGATCTCCCCTCCGCGGCATTCAGCTGCTTTATTGAAAGCTGCACAGGGAGAGTGTCCCTGTGCCCTCCTCTGTACTACTCCAGGCCCCCTGCCTCCTCCTCTGGTCCCCCGTGTCCAGCTCCGTGTTCTCCTCCAGTCCCCCCCTCTGGTCCCGATCTGTCCTCCTCTGGTCCCTCACCCCCTCCCCTCCGAT
>BLSH010213158.1:2994429-3020808 GCA_018402905.1 Glandirana rugosa | reverse complement strand
GATTTACGATATCTGATGGTACGGGGGGATTGGAGATGGAGTAAGAATTGTTCAGGATTCAAAGTTAAATTTTGTGAGGTGATCTTGTTGATCTGTTCACATATTTTCTTCCAGAAGGGAACAATCTCTTTGCATTCCCACCATATGTGTAGAATGTTGCCTGTCTCTTGATTACATCGCCAGCACTGGTCAGTCATGTCAGGGTTGTATTTTTTAAGGATATTTGGTGTTCGGTACCAGCGTGTAAGTAGTTTGAAGTTGTTTTCTTGTATTGTAACATTTATTGATCCCTTGTGGGTATTCTCAAAAATTTGTGCCCATTGCTCTTCTGTAATGTTTAGGCCGAGGTCTCTATTCCACGCCGCACAGAATTTGCTAGTGTTGTTGGGAGTGTTGGCCCATAGTAGAGAGTATAAGGTGGATATGGTGTGTTGCATGGGTTTTTTGGTGGCACAGATGTTGTCAAATGGTAGTAATGGTTGAGAGAGATCGCAGGATTTTTGAGTGTTATGTATGAAGTGTCTTATTTGGAAATATTTCCAGAAATTTAATGATGTTTCAGGCCAGTTTTGTTTTAATGTGTCCAGGGGCAAAATAGTTCCGTTGGAGGTTAAGTTGAAATTAGGAAGAAATCTTTGTCCATGCCTGGGGGAAATTCCAGGTTGTTGAGAATCGGGGTCATGGGGCCTGGGACGTTTGATACACCCCTCGATTTAGTAGCTTTTTTAAAGCTTTCTAGTGTAGGGCCTATGAGCGGGTGTGCTTTGAGGGAGGCTGGGATGTGTTTCGTGTAGATCCACGGTGTGATGTGAATAGGTATATCTGAGACTGCTTTTTCTAGTGTAATCCAATCTTTGATTGTGTCGTGCACATTCCAGTCGACAATTCGTTGTAATTGACAGGCCCAGTAGTAGAGTCTAAGGTCTGGCACTCCTAGGCCTCCCTTGGGTTTGGGGATGGTGAGTTGCCGATGGCTGATTCTCGGCTTCTTAGAGTGCCATAAGAAATGGGAACATATATCTTTAAGGTTTTGGAAGAATGAAGGTGGGATTGCGACTGGGACTGTTTGGAATAAGTATAGTATGCGAGGAAGTATATTTATTTTAATGATGGCCGCTCTCCCAAACCAGGAAAAGTGTGGTTTGCTCCATCTCTTAAGATCTTCCTTAATGGTGTGGAGGATAGGGAGGTAATTTTTTTTTGAAGAGATCGAATGATTGAGTTGTTATGTAAATTCCTAGGTATTTTATGGAAGAGGTTTGCCATTTGAAGGGGAAACTGTTCTCACATGCTTTCAATTGATTCGGGGGGAGGGATATGTTTAGGGCTTCCAATTTAGAGAAATTTATTTTTAGGTGGGCAATGTAACAGAACTTGTTGAAGTCTTTTAGGAGGTTTGGGATGGAAATCAAGGGGTCTGTTAAAAAAGGAGGATGTCGTCCGCGAATGCTGCTAGTTTATATTGTTTCTTGGTGATACTTATTCCTTTTATGGAATTGCTAGCTCTGAGTTGTCTGAGAAAGGGTTCAAGTGTCAATATGAAGAGAATGGGAGAGAGGGGGCAACCTTGACGGGTTCCATTCCTGATTGAGAAGGCGTTCGATAGGAGGCCGTTGACCCTTACCCTAGCTGTTGGGGCGATCTGCAATTTTTATCAGGACTGTGATATTGGGGTGGACATGTCGGACATTTTTGACACTTTTTTGGGACCAATGACATTTATACAGTGATCAGAAATTTAAATATCCACTAATTACTGTGTAAATGTCATTAGCAGTGAAGGGGGTAACCTGCAGGGGGAGATCTAGGGGTTAACTGTGTTTCCTGGGTGTGTTCTAACTGTGTGGGGGCTGGGCTGCCAGGGGCATAAGAGATCTAACTGATCCCAGTGACAAGGATCAGTAGATTTCTCATATGCTGCCTGATAAAGCAGATTACATCGGTGGTTCCCTGTTTTTCTTCTCTGCTAGGCAATCGCAGCTCGCCAGCGGAGATCGAGTCCGCTCGCTACAGCGCACGCACGAACCGCCGTTTATAGATGGCGATTCGCGGGACAGAGCCACTTCTGCAGCAGTAAATATATGCGACGTGATCGGGAAGCAGTTAAAAATTATGATTTACATCAAGACTTTTTACTAGCCATTTAAATCAAATTCACCCTGTAATAAACCCATACCTCCTAACTTTTTGGGATGAGAAAGAGGGATAATTTTTAGCACAAAGTATGTAGGCAATATTTTCCCTGTGCCTGCGTGGGTTACCTCTGGGTGCTCCGGTTTTCTCCCACACTCCAAAGACATGCTGGTAGGCTAGTATGTGTATGAATGTGAGTTAGGGACCTTAGATTATAAGCTCCTTGAAGGCAGGGACTGATGTGAATGTACAATGTATATGTAAAGCACTGTGTAAATTGATGGCGCTATATAAGTACCTGTAATAAATAAATAGGCAAAGGACACAACCATGACATTCCTGCAGTTAAATGGGCCAAGTAGAACATGCCAACATTTTTTGGTTAAACCTACAAGAGCTTTTTTCACCACTACATTTCCATTATACTGGCTTTTCAAAAGAACAAATGTAATAATTCAGAGGTTGGTTGAAAGGTTTAGGCCCCTTTCACACTTGTGCGACCTCGAAGTCAAGTGATTTTGCCACAATTTTGATGCAATTTGAAGCAATGCCTTTGTAATCTTGAGGTCTATGGACCTCAAGTCGCATCAAAGTCGGATCAAGGTAGTACAGGGACTACTTTTAAGTCACTGCAACTTGAAGTCGCACAGATATGAATGGTACTCATTGGAAATCATGGGGTACGACTTGTCATGCAACCTTGCAGTACCAGGTCACAGAACAAGTCGCATAAGTGTGAAAGGGGCCTTAGTGCAGTAGAACATTTTGGTGGTTAAATAGTGTATCTTTTATAGGAGTCATCAGATCAAAAGAGAGGAATGCTGAAAAGGAAAACGGGATTTTTTTGACTTTCCGTAAAATCCCTTTCTCTGAGTTCATCGACAGGCACAGCGACTCTTAGGACTAAATGGGTTATACTGCCCTCTTCAGGAGTTTACTAGGCAGAACAGGCAGTTCTAACAGCAAAAAGAACAGCAACAGACACAGCCCCTCCGAGGGGGCAGTCCCCACTGGCAGATAACCCCACACCCAGCTCTGCTAGCTCAGTTCGTAACAAGTAGTGCAACATCCAGGGGGGTGGGTGCTGTGCCTGTCGACAAACTCAGAGAAAGGGATTTTACGGTAAGTCAAAAAAATCCCGTTTTCTCTTTCGTTCGTCGACATGCACAGAGACTCATTGGACTAAGTGGGATGTCCAAAAGCAGTGCCAAAATAAGAGGGGTGGGTAACAGAACAACAACAGAACTACATGCAACCGAACCCTCAGTGAGGAACCACCCGTATCACACGGCTGTCTGCAAAACTTTGCAGCCAAACGCAGCATCCGAGGATGCTAAAACATCAACTTTGTAAAACTTTGAGAAGGTGTGCACAGAGGTCCAAGTAGTCGCCTTGCACACTTGAGACACAGACGCCTGATGTCGAAAAGCCCAGGAAGTGCTAATCGCCCTGGTAGAGTGAGCCGTGACTGAAAAGGGAGGCTTCAGACCCCGAACAGCATAGGCTCGGGTCACCGTCTGTCTAATCCAACGTGAGATAGTGGCCAAAGAGGCCGCCAAACCTTTGCGTGGACCATCCACCACGACAAAGAGAGCATCCGACCTCCAAAAGGAGGCCGTGGTCGCCAGATACACCCGCAGGGCCCGAATAATGTCCAAAGAGTGCAAAGCAACCTCCTTAGGGTGAGGCGGGCACAGGCATAATAAGGAAGGACAATGTCCTCATTGATGTGGAAGGATGACACCACCTTCGGCAAAAAGGAAGGTGATGGGTGCAAGACCATCTTATCCTTGTGTAGGACCAAATAAGGACACCTACAGGAAAGAGCCGCCAACTCAGACACCCGCCGAGCAGATGTGATAGCTACCAGGAAAGCCACCTTCTGCGAAAGCAGTTGTAGTGAAATTTCCCTGATATTCTCAAAGGGTTGCTTCTGAAGGACCGAGAGGACCAAATTGAGGTCCCATGGCGCCAGAGGTGACCGTACCTGGGGGGGGGGGGGGCTGGGGCAACATCGCCAGAGCAGAAACCTGACCCTTGTTAGTACTTAATGCCAGTTTCTGGTCGAGACCCTTCTGTAGGAAGGCCAGCACCCAAGCCACCAAGAAGGAACGAGGGTTCCACCCCCCGGCTTCACACCAGGCGATGTAAGCCTTCCAGGTACGGTGATAAATTTTACGGGAAGTGGCCTTACGTGCCTTCAACATGGTAGGAATCACCGAGACACCTCGATCCCTCAACACCTGGGATTCAATAGCCAGGCCATTAAAGCCAGAGAGGGTAAAGCAGGGTGCAAGATGGGCCCCTGGGACAGAAGATCCTCGCGTAGCAGGAGTCGCCAGGGGACATCCACCACCAGTCACACTACTTCGGCGTACCAAGGATGCCTTGGCCAATCTGGAGCTACCAGAATGGTTGGTATACCCTCCGTTTCTATTCTGCGCAGAAGCAGTTTGAGAAGAGGAAAGGCATAGATGAGTCGATACCGAGCCCACGGAGCCACAAGAGCATCCGCCACATCCGCCAATGGATCCCTTGTCCTGCTCATGAAGGTCTGCACCTTCCAATTGAGATGGGACGCTAGCAAGTCCACTTCCGGGACACCCCATCTCAGACAAATCTGATGACACACATCTGGGTGCAGGGACCACTCTCCCTGGTCCAGGCGCTGACGACTGAGATTGTCCGCCTGCCAACTTTCTATGTCCGGTATGTGGATGGCAGAAATTGCCAGAACGTGGCCTTCTGCCCACCGCAGGATGGGAACTACCTCCAAGGCCGCAGCCGAGCTTCTCGTCCCGCCCTGGAGGTTCACGTATGCTACGGACGTGGCATTGTCCGACTGAATCCGGACAGGGCACCTTTGTAGTCTTGACGTCCAATGGCAGAGGCAGCAACAAATCACCCGCAATTCCAGGACATTGATCGGGAGACGAGACTCCTCCGGAGACCACCGTCCCTGGGCTGCCCCAGGACTCCGCCCTAGCCTGTCAGGCTGGCGTCCGCCGTTATCACTGTCCAGTGAAGGGGGAGGAAGGACTTCCCCGACCGAAGAGCCAGGGACCCTAGCCACCAGAGCAGCGAGGCCCTTATCTGGTGATCCATCCTGATCCCCCGATCCAGGGAAGATGGGGATCTGTCCCATCTCAGGAGAATCTCCCGTTGCAGAACCCGGGTGTGGTACTGAGCGTCTGCCGCTTGGTTGGTGGAAGGAAAACCTTCGCCTGGGCCGCATCCAGGATCAGCCCCAGATATTCCAGGCGGAGAGACGGAATCAGAACTGACTTCGGGAGGTTGATCACCCAGCTGAACTCCTGCAGAGTGAGAGTGTGCAGGGTGATCGTCACATTGTCCCTGAGCACTGGAGCTGACTCCGCTCGCAGGAGAAGGTCGTCCAGATACGCCACCACCGCGATGCCCCTCTGCCTCAGCAGAGCCAGAACCGGGGGCCAGCAGTTTGGTGAAAACCCGAGGCGCCGATGCCAGGCCAAATGGGAGGGCCACAAACTGGTAGTGATACCCCCCAACCACAAAGCGCAGGAAGTGCTGGTGCTGGGCGCAGATGGGTACATGCAGGTACGCATCTTTGATGTCGAGGGAGGCCAGGAAATTGCCCTGGTGCAGGGCTGCTACTACTGAGCAGACCGACTCCATCCGAAACCAGCGGACCCGCACAAACCTGTTGAGGTCCTTCAGGTCCAGGATGGGATGAACCCCATCCTTCTTCGGAACCACTAAAAGGTTGGAATAAAACCCTAGGGAACGTTCCGCCCGTGGAATGGGAACAATCACCCCTTGACCCAGCAGGTCCTGCACAGCCCCGAACAGGGCCCGCAGCCTGCCCGCAGGCAGTTGCAGGTCGGAGGCGAAGAACCTGTCTGGGGGGTGGGAACGTCATTCTATGCTCTACCCGAGGAGACCACCTCGAGCACCCAGCGGTCTGAGATGCGGGAGGACCACCTGTCTGCGAACCCCAGGAGACGTCCCCCCACCCGAACACCAGGTGGGGGCAACCCTTCATGCGGAGGAGACCTTGTCCTTTGACTTGGAGCGCTTACGCGTCCAGGGACGCTTCTGTCTACCCACGGGAGCCTTGGTGGGCTGTGAACCCTTGCCCAAGGAGCGGAAGGGACAAAAAGGCTGCCTATGGGCCGGAAAGGAGGGGCGCTGTCGGCGACGGGGGTCCGAACTCTTCCTAGACTCCGGGAGAAAGGTGCTCTTCCCTCCCGTGAGATTTTTGATCATCTCATCCAAGGAGTCACCGAAGAGCCGCCCCCCCTGAAAAGTCCGCCAGGGCCTTCTTAGAAATCTGGTCCGCGGACCAGCACTTCAGCCAAAGCCAGCGCCTGGCCACCGCAGAGACCGCTGACACCTTGTATATCAGAGAGGCCACGTCCAGGGTTGCATCGCACAGATACTGAGCCTCCTGGACCATCCGATCTGCGAGATCCACACACTCAGGAGAAGCCTGCGTCTTGCACAACTCTCTGTGTAGCAGCTTTGCCCACTCAGTGAGTGTTTACGACACCAGCGCAGAAGCCACAACGGGCCGCATGGCAGACCCTGTTAGAACAAATATGGATCTGATGCAAGCCTCAGCCTTCCTGTCAGCTGGGTCCTTAAAGGACGGCATGCCTTCCACTGGGATGGTCGTCGCCTTACTCAGGTGGGGTGATGCCCATTTCTTCAAAAATTTATCCTCAAAGGGATAATGCACAGCGAAACGCTTTGGAATGGGGAGGGAGCTCTGAGGCCGAGTCCAGTCCCTATAAACAAATTTATCCAGAAAATACACATACGGAAAAACCTTAGCTGCCGGGCCCGGTCTATGTGACCCGAAGGGGACGGGCACCCTCCGAGAGGGTCCCGCCGCTTCTTCCAGTTGCAGGGTCTCACGCACTGAGGTGATCAGAGCTTCTACAAGAGCCTTCTCGTGTGCAGCAGCAGACACCTCAGACTCATCCCCACTATCAGGAGCATCTGGGATCTTGCCGTCTGATCTTGCCGTCCTCGGAGTCCGAGTCCACCCCTGAAGAAGGGGGGCAAGGGGCGCTTTTTGATGTCCCTGCGGTTCAACAGCGACACTACCCAGGAGGCGCACGTGGCGTCTACAAGGGACAGGGCCCCTGAAGTGCTGGCTGCAGGCACCGAGAGGTTCGGTGGGGAAGGACCCGCATCAGCTGCCATTCTATCTCCCACCCTGGCAGTGCCCAGAAAATGAGGCCTATTGCCAGGAGACCACTGAACCCCCCACCCCACAGCTGCGCAAGGCTTGTCACAGGGGACACCCCAAGGGGACTCCCCACCTGACCAGAAGGGGCTGCCTGCTGCTGCTGGCTGTCGCTGCCTTCACCCGCTCCTGCTGCCCACACTGCCGCTGTGCTCAGAGCCGCCACCGCCAGTGAGATCCACGTCGTGCTGGGGGGTAAATTGGTGCCAGAAAATGGCCAGGACCACCCCTCAGCACACACAGGCCTTCCACCTGTAGAAAACCACAGGAAAATGCCCGTCCATGCACACTAAAGGCCAAAAAACCCCATGTAACAGCACCGCGGCCACACCAAAATGGCCACCGACCCATCTACATGCCTTTAAATGCGGCCGGCTACAAGAAAATGGCAGCTGGGCGTTGGCAAAATGGCTGCAGAAGGTGAGGGGAAGGGGGGTGCGACAGCGGGGTACCGGAGGGGTGGGGGAGGTCTAGTGCATGATGGCCGGCTGCGGAGACTACCTGGATCCAAGACCCAGCCTGTCACCCAGCGCAGCTGCTTGATTGAAGTCTTCATCTGTGAGGCTGTCCCAGGACAGCCAAAGTGAACCAGAGAGGTACCACAGATCCTAACAGGGAGCCTAGGTCTAACTCCTTGCACTAGGCAGAAAAAACTGAGCTAGCAGAGTTGGGTGTGGGGTTTTCTGCCAGTGGGGACTGCCTCCTGGGAGGGGCTGTGTCTGTTACTGTTCTTTTTGCTGTTAGAACTGCCAGTTCTGCCTAGGAAACTCCTTAAGAGGGCAGTATAACCCTCTTAGTCCTAAGAGTCGCTGTGCCTGTCGACGAACGAAAGAGAAAGAAGGACTGAGGGATATGGTTCCAAATACAGGACAGTTGAGAGCTATGAAAAACACATCTTCTGAGACTGAGTTCACTGGCCCCCACCCCCACCCCCCACCCCCCCCCCCCCGGGGTTCCTGGAGTTATTTTACCACTCCACTGTGATTCTGGCAGACAATATATTTTACATACACTAAGTGTGCTTGCAGCTGATTATTGTTCTTGATGTGCAAACGTTTCACTTATATTCGGGCACACTGTATTCTAAGGCCCCTTTCACACGATCAGACTGATCGGATACGCCTGTCCGTTTTTCAGGCAGATCCGATCAGGCCACCCATAGACTTCTATGGGTAGGCGGATCATTAGCGGATATGTGTCCGCTGACCCGCCTGGTATCCAATCTGACAAGATCCGCTGAAAACAGACGTATGGTGATATGATCACCATCTGTCCAATGGGTCGAATCGGATGAAAACGGACAGGTGGATCTGTTTTCATCCGATCTCCCCATAGAGGAGAGCGGGGATCTGAGAGATCCGTTCAGTCTCAGTGAACGGAGACGGACCTGTCATCCGCCAACTCAGTGGGGATCAATGGAGCGATCCACGCTGTACAAGCGGAGTCCGTCAAAAGTGATCCGCCCGTGTGAAAGGGGCCTAATGGCAACTAACCTGTAAGAGCTGTAATCAAGCTCTTAGTTTTGTCTCTGTCCAAAGAAACTTCCCCTGCACCAACTGACACCATTCTCTACCAAAATTCAATTTAGTATTGATTTAACATAACATGGGAAAGAATTTAAACCCTAGCAAGGCTGCTATTTGTACCCTGTTACAGGGACTCTCTTCTTACTAAAACCGGATATAGATGGTGCAATTTTCAGGAAAGAAAATTGCTTGATTCCCCCATTAATACAGTCACGTGGAGCTATTGTGTTCTCCTGTCGGGGGAGCCGTCCATGCTGGGAGAACACACAGTGATTGTTACTTGCGGCTATAGCTGCTGGCAATAATCGCATGAAAAACTCGACATGCTGTTTTTACCCAAGTCAATTGATGGATCGACATGGGTACAATCAACTTGCCGATACATGGTTCAAAGTCAAACCATCTATGGCTATTACTGTTCTGGTAAGGCACAAGGTTCCAGTGACACCCTGTGAAATGAAAGGCAATTGAAATCCACCCAGCTATATCACAAGCCTGTCCCTAGAGGTCACAGAGACACACTGTTGGGTTAGGGAAGAGTGCCACAGTTGACAATGGAGAGTTGCAGACACACCCAGAAGTGTGAGAGTCTGAAGGTTCAAGCAGCGTGTCTAAGGGGCTCATGCACACTGCAGCTCAAAGAAGCGGCTCCTACAGGCTTTTGAGCTCTTTTTTTTTCCTGCCTGGAAACTCCCCTCCATGTTAGCCAATGTGTCCATGCACACTACGGCTTTTCCAGGCATTTTTAGGCATATGCTCCTACAGGCAGAAAAACCCCCCACCAAAGTCGCATTTTTGAGAGGAGCTAGTGCCCCAAAGAGCAAAAAAACTTGAAAACTTGCGAAAAAGTTTGTTCCAGCTTTTTTTTTTTTTTTTTATACAGTGGTTAAGAAAATATTATCTAGAAGTGTTTGTGAAAAAACGCGCATGCTCAAAAAAGCTCAAAGGAGCTTGAAGAAGCTCAATAAAACATGCACAAGAACACAAGAAAGCACAAGCTTCTTCAAGCTGAAATCAAAGCTCAAATGCCTGTAAAAGCAGCTGTTTTTTTAAGCTGCAGTGTACATGAGCCCTTAGGCAGGCCATACATAATGCGATTTTTTTTCCTGCAACCACATGTTGCAGGAAATAAAATCACTTGATTCCCCCATCAACACAGTCAGTGTTGATGATGGGGGAATCTCTTCCGCAGAGATATTGTATTCTCCTGGCAGGGTCGCACGGGAAGCCATCCCTGCCAGGAGAACACAGCGGCTCCTAGAAGTCCAACGTGCTGGCTGTGCCCATGTCCATTGATGGATAGACTTGGGTACAATCAGCCTGCCCATACATGTTTCAAATCTTGGCCAGTCCCTGCTGAAACGGCCAAGATTTGAACCATCTACGGCCCGCTTTACTCTGCAGAGTGCAGCTTGGAATCAACAGAGGCACTCATGGTAAAAATTATAAATGTGTTTTTTAAACCTGTTTTTGGTTAAACTTTGTTATAGAGATGGCAGTGTTTTAAGTGAAACTGACTTCTCGGCCTTGCAAGTGTCCTTGTAATATTCAGTAAGACTTCTTTCCATGTCATTAACAACTTGTTTTTTTCCTCTAATCAATTTACTCACCATGGCTATTTCCCCCAGTTCCAGCTGTGCTCGGCCCAAAGTCTGCCAGGCCTCCACAAAGTGCAGGTTCCTCTTCACTGCTGTCTCAGCAGCTTGCACCGCTGGGAAGATTTCATGAAGACACAGAAGAGACTATAAGGAAAAAACATAAAACATGCTGGTGAGGCTGTGAACGTGTTAACCTCTTGGAGGAAAAGAAGCAGTTTTCATGATTTTCCAATTAAGACATGCATAAAGTTGTGGTTCGCCTATGTAGATGAGTCACACACCCTATGCTATGTTATTGAACCTCAGGGAATTGGTAGGAACAATATGTTACATTTGTTTCTGAACAGTCATGTATATGCAGTCCCCAGTTGGTTATTTGTGACAAAAAAACTAAATTCTTTTTGAAGTTTGTGGAGGAAAGGTTCAAGGTCAATTTTTGGCATGTCACCGCACATTCACATAGAAAAAGGATGTGATATGGCACATGCTCAGGATTAAGCCATCTATACATACAGATATTCATGTGCCTCACTCAAACTTAGATTCAGTCTTCGGTGTATTGATCTTTAATAGGAAAGTTGGAAAGTCTGTTTTTATCTGTGGATTTACTTTGAATAAAACAAATTGAAAATTGGATTACGCTATGGGTATCTCCTTCCATATGCATCTTCTGCCTGGAGGCATAAACGGTGATTGAGGAACGATCCAACCTAGGACCAGGACATCTATAAAGGTGTACACATGCGGTTCACCCCGTCAGGGGTACCGCTCTCTGGTGAGTGAGGGCACATTGGGGGAGCACATGTGGACCCACAGTTTTTTTGCACAATACTAAATGTGTATACAGCACAAAGTCCCTTTTGAAGAACGATCCACAACCTACATAGAAACATAGAAAAGTGGCGGCAGAAAAAGACTGTAGTAGTAGTCCATCGAGTCTGCCCCTTTTTATTTATTTATTTTTTATTTATTTATTTTTTTATATATATATATATATTTTTTACATTAACCTTGTTGTTTGACTATGGATTTATGTTTATCCCAAGCATGTTTGAAGCCATTTACTGTTGATTGTCTCACAACCTCTGTTGGTAGTTTATTCCAATCATCAACCACCCTTTCAGTAAAATAATACTCTAAGATTAGTTTTGAACTTCCCCCCCCCCAGTTAGTTTGAGGTCCCCGTGTTCTTGATTTTGGTTTCATATTGAAAAGACTGCCCTCCTGAACCTTATTCACCCCCTTGATGTATTTAAAGATTTCAATCATGTCTCCCCTCTCCCTTCTTTCCTCCAGACTGTACATATTAAGTTCCTGAAGTCGCTCTTGATATGTTTTATCCCCTCTCTGCACAATATCAAATGTGAATACTGCACAGTCACTTTTTGAAAAAAAAAAAACAGACCTTTGGACTCATTTTTGCACAATAAGGGCACTTTACTTTTATTACCATACACAATTATTATTGTAAGGTTTTTATACTGTTTAATATTGTTAATGAGGAATGCAACGCTAAGGACTTCTCTATTTATTATCGAGGTGGCACTTAACACTGTATTTAATCAAAGGTTATCTTGTATGTCATCAAATCTGTAACTACTGTATATGAGATCACAAGTTTTCCAGTTTGATTTTTAGTTTAAAAATACAGCACCAGCAATAACTACACTTTCAATACCCTGGAGTCCACTCACCCAATCTTTCTTTCACCAAATGATAGATAAAAAGATAATAACAGTGGTTTAGCACCAGGACCAGCAGAGAGAACTGCTATCAGGCCTGCAATTCTTTAGTGCAGGGGTTTCCAAACTTTCTAAGCCAAGCCCAGTTTACTGTCCTTCAGGCTTTGGGGACAGACTGTGGTCAGTGGGAGTAGAAAATGCCCCGGCATTAGTGCACCATCATTGGTCTTAATGAAAGGAATAGCGCCCCAATTGTGATATCAATGAGAAGAATAGTGCCCCATTGATGGTGTCAGGAGGGGGAATTGCGCTCTATCATTGGTGTCTGTTGCTGGAATAGTGCCCCAAGGGCCAGATAAAGACAAGCAAAGGGCCACATCCAGCCGCTAGTCTAGTTAAACCCAGCAGTGAACCTTATTCAGGAATGCCTGCCCCTTTTCCCTACACCAGTGGCAGAAAAGTTATGGTATGTTTACTAGCTAGAGGAGATTCTCCTGCTCTCAATAGAGGTACTTGAGTGCATGAAAGATGTTATTATCAATGAAAAATGCTGTGGTAACTAAGCTGGCACCAGTAGTGTGCACCACATTAACAAAGCAGACAGACCTATTTCAGGTCTATCTGTGCCATCTGCTCCAGTTTCTATTTTAAACTGAGGCTGGGTTCACACTATCCGACATTTAAACGGTCCGAATTTGATCCTACTTTGCTGTGCAATTTACGGTCCACCACAGGGTCAAAGTCAGACCAATTTTCTGTGAACAGGGATCTGACTTTGATCCCGACAATACCAGGCATCTTGCGCTCTGAGGATCTTGAAGGGGAACTCCACGCCAAATAAAAAAAAAAATTGGTATGGGGTCCCCCTCCAGGAGCATACCAGGCCCTTTGGTCTGGTATAGATTTTAAGAGGAACCCCGCGCCAAATTAAAAAAAAAATTGTGTGGGGTTCCCCCCAAAACCCATACCAGATCCCTATCCGAGCATGCAGCCCAGCAAACCAGGAAAAGGGGTGGGGACGAATGAGCGCCCCCCCACCTCCTGGACCATACCAGGCCACATGCCCTCAACATGGGGAGTATGGGTGCTTCAGGGCAGGGGGGCTCTGCACTCCCCCCCACCCCAAAGCACCTTGTCCCCATGTTGATGAGGACAAGGGCCTCTTCCCGAAAACCCTTGCCGGTGGTTGTCAGGATCTGTGGGCAGGGACTTATCGGAATCTGGAAGCCCCCTTAACAAGGGGGCCCCCAGATTCCGGCCCCCCACCCTATGTGAATGAGTCTGGTGTACATTGTACCCCTACCCATTCATCTGAAAAAAAAAAGTGTAAAATAAAAACCACACTACACCGGTTTTTATCTTCTCCCCTCTCCGTCTCTTCTTTCTTCTGCGGGGTCTTCTTTCTTTTCCCTCTCTGCGGCGTCTTCTGCTCTTTTGCTGGTCTTCTCCACTGTCCTCTTCCCTCTGATCTCCCTCTCTTCTTCTTCCCATGTTCCCATGAACATAGATAGAAGACCCCGCAAAAGAGCAGAAGAAAGAAGAGCCGCAGAGGGGAGAAGACGCCGGAGCCAATTTAATAAAAGTTTTTAAAAACCTATGTAGTGTGGTCTTTATTTTACACTTTTTTTCAGGTGAATGGGTAGGGGTACAATGTACCCCAGACTCATTCACATTGGGTGGGGAGCTGGGATCTGGGGGTCCCCTTGTTAAGGGGGCTTCCGGATTTTCTGATAAGTCCCTGCCCGCAGACCCCGACAACCCCCGGCAAGGGTTGTCTGGAAGAGGCCCTTGTCCTCATAGGGACAAGGTGCTTTGGGGTGGGGGGGGAGCGCAGAGCACCCCTCCCCCGAAGCACGCATATTCCCCATGTTGAGGGCATGCGGCCTGGTATGGTCCAGGATAGGGGGGGTGCTCGCTCGTCCCCACCCATTTTCCTGGCCTGCCAGGCTGAGTGCTCAGATAAGGGTCTGGTATGAATTTTGGGGGGAGCCCCATGCCATTTTTTAAAAAAAAAAACAAGTTGCATGTCAAAGTCGGATCAGTAAAGACAATGATGCAACTTTGATCTAACTTCAATGCCTTTCAATGGGCTAAACTAGGATCATAGTCAGAAAAAAGTATTACAGGAACCTTTTTCAAAGACCTTTGAAAAACACAAGTTAGACCAGTTAAGACGGCTCTCATAGGGAATTGTTTTTGTGACGTAATGCGACTTGTGCTCCTAATGTTGGTCCGAGAATCGGACTAATGTGAACCCAGCCTCAAACAGAAACTGGTACAGGATCTGCACCTAATTAACAAATATCAATATAGAAAACTGCCGCAGATCCCTGCCAGATCAAACCTGGTATAGTGGATGTGATTCATCTGAGCATGAGTCCATAACGGCACTGATGTCACCAACATCTCGTCCCTTTGTTCACATGCGCTGTGGTTGGGGAGTGACCTGGCTAGCAGCTGATTACTTAGGCCAGCCATACATGTGTCAAACCATTAATGGGGAGGCAGTAGAGCTGCACAATTAATTGTATTAAGATCGCGATCTCGATCTACCCCCCCTGAGATCTCCATCGAGCATTACCGCGATTTTCAGTGCAGTTAAAGGGGTCTGACTTGGTGGGCGAATCAGCGCGATTTGACAGTAATAAAAGTGCCTGAAGTCTTTTGAAGTCAGAGATCAGCCAACTTCTGAGTCATCATTGATAAGAGTTACAATGTAATTTTACTTCAAAGACATTGAACTCTGAGTGAACTCCCCTTCTATAGTTGTTTGGTTTAACCATTTGAAGACTAAATCTTTCCTCACACTTGCTGTTTACAAATAAAAATCCATTATTTTGTGCTAGAAAATGACTTAGAGCCCCCAAACATTATATATTTTTTTTTAGCAGAGACCCTAGAGAATAAGATGGCGGTTGTTGCAATATTTTATGTCACACGCTGTTTGCGCAGCAGAATTTTAAACGCAATTTTTTGGAAAAATTACCCCTTTCAAAAACCTAAACAGTGCTGTTAGCCCATTTTTTTTTTTGTATATTTAATATATTACGCCGCGAGAATCGTGATCTTTATTCTAAGCAAAAAAATCGTGATTCTCATTTTGGCCAGAATCGTGCAGCTCTAGGAGGCAGAATGTAACAAGTTGATCGATCAATCAATTTGGGTACAACCAACCTGCTGGATTCGCTTGCAATCTTCGCAAGCGGCTGCTATAGCCGCTAACGATAATAACTTTCTTCTCCTGGCGGGGATTGCTTCCCCCACCCACTCCAGCGGGGAGAAGACAACTGCTCGGCAGGAGGGAACCCCCCGTCAACACTGTCTGTGTTGATAGGGGGATCATGAAAATGTATTTCCTGCAACCAGAAATTTGCACCGTCTGTGGCCTGCCTTAGATTACAAAGGAGCGCAAAGTGGAATTTCAGGTAGAGATGAGTTCTCAGGATGTCCAATCTCATTTCTAATGGTCAGTAACTGTATCCATGTTCTCATTGCTCAAAAACAACAATCAAATCTCAATGGTTGTAGCAAGCTTTTGACCAATCAAAACAATCCCAGTGTGAGATAAATTCCCTTTACTGCTGCTGTAATCACCAAGTTGGATGTCACAAGTCGGATGGTTAGAACAAGGATCCGACTTTGATCCTACTTCAATGATATTCAATGGGCTGAAGTAGGACCAAAGTCGAACCAAAGTAGTACAGGAACCTTTTTCAAAGTTGGACCGACTTGCGTCGGACCAGTTAAGATGGCTCTCATAGGGAAACATTGATTTGGTGACGTCATGCGACGTGTGCTCACAATGTTGGTCCGTTTGTCGGACAAGTGTGAACCCAGCCTTAGCGTGATTCACTTTGTCAGACAGCTTCTATTTAACTGAATTCTTGATTCAACAGGTCTGGCAGTAATCAGGCCTGGGACAGGCAAGTGAAATTTAACTCGGATTTCCAAAAAATATGGTTAATCACAGTTCATTCATGATTTAGCTAGGGGGAGGGGGAATTACTTTTTTACATAGGGCCAGGCGGATTGGACAGCTATTTTCCCTTAATAAATTAAATTTAATTTAAATTATCATTTAAAAACTACATTTTGTTTTTACTCAGGTTATCTTTGTGTAATATTAACCTTTGTTTAATGACCTAAATCATTTAAGTGTGACACATATGCAAAAAAATGTAAAATTAGGAAGGGGGCAAATACTTTTTCACAGAACTGTATTCCTGAGACATTAATTAGAAGCTCATCTAGAGGAGCGCAGACTCTGGATAAGGTTTGAATGGCCTTTATAAAGAGTTGTCGTATTTGTTGCTGATATACATAAACTAGCGGTGTAAATAAACCCCAGATCAATAAATTTCAGTCGCTCATTTCTTCCTTTTTGGGTTTTGGGCATTATTCCCCCCATCCCCAATGCAGTATTAAAAATCTACAAGGAGAATCTAAATGGACGCTAGGGACATCAAGAGCAATTATTTAATTTTCTGAATACAGCGAGGGAAAAAAGTATTTTATCCCCTGCTGATTTTGTACGTTTGCACACTGACAAAGAAATGATTAGTCTATAATTTTAATGGTAGCTTTATTTTAACAGTGAGAGACAGAATAACAACAAAAATATCCTGAAAAACGCATTTCAAAAAGTTTTAAATTGATTTGCATTTTAATGAGTGAAATAAGTAATTGATCCCCTATCAATATTTCTGGCTCACAGGTGTCTTCTATACAGGTAATGAGCTGAGATTAGGTGTAGAGTTGAGCGAACACCTGGATGTTCGGGTTCGGTGGGTTCGGCCGAACTTCGCGAAAAAGTTCGGGTTCGGTACCGAACTTTACCCGAACTTGACCCCGAACCCCATTGAAGTCAATGGGGACCCGAACTTTTCGGCACAAAAATGACTGTGAAAAAGTCCTGGAAAGTGCTAGAGGGCTGCAAAAGGAAGTAAAATGATTTTAGAACAATAATCTGTCCCTTACAGCAACAGCAGGAACCTGACCTTATAGAACTAGGAGATGATTTTAGAACAATAATCTGTCCCTTACAGCAACAGCAGGAACCTCTCCCTTTAGAACTAGGAGATGATTTTAGAACAATAATCTGTCCCTCTAAGCAGTAGACTCTACCTATTCCAGTCAGATCGTTCTGTAATGCAGGATGAGATGTTATTAGATCTGCAATCTGTCCCTAAAAGCAGTAGTAGTAATCTCTACCTAGTCCACAATAAGATTGTTCTGTAATGCAGGATGAGATGTTATTATATCTGCAATCTGTCCCTCACAGCGCCGGCAGCATCCTCTCCCTACCCTAGCCAGAGAGCATGTGACATGCAGCACTAAGTGACTCCAGCTTATAAAGAGGCTGGGTCACATGATGCACTGGCCAATCACAGCCATGCCATTAGTAGGCATGTCTGTGATGGCTTCTAAGGGCAAATCAGTGAAACGCTTGTTGATTGGCTGCCCTGCAGCTATTCAACAGGCGGGATCAAGTACCCGAACCCAGAACTTTTTTTCAAATGTCTGGGTTCGGGTCACGGACACCCCAAAGTTCGGTACGGACCCGAACTTTACAGTTACGCTCAACTCTAATTAGGAGCATTCTTTTAAAGTGGTTGTCAACTCATGACAACCACTTTAACCTACAGGTAAGCCTATAATAAGGCTTACCTCTAGGTGCCCTGCATATCTCCTAAACCTGCCCGGTTTAGGAGATATGCAGTGTACTGCTGATGGCGACATCATTTCAGCACATGCACAGTGAAGAAACAGCCTTCACTGTGATCGTGCCGTGACTGGTGGCTCTCGCACGCATGCGTGGAAGTGACATCATGCGACTCCGGCCAGTCACAGAACTGGAGTCCCGGCCCCGGAAGGAAGAGGGGCTGAAGATGGACGCTGCCAGCACAGGAGACATTGCTGGACGTCACAGGCTTCGTTTGCAAGTAAGTGACGCATAATGGGCTACTATTTATTGAGTTTATGCACATATGAAAATACACTGTAGGTTTATATGCATACTCACATGTAATAAAGTGCAGTGCTTAAAGTGCTACTAGACGAAACAGCGTGTCATATATAATACAATAAAGTGCAATATCTAACATAAGCTGCACCCAGGCAAAGTGCTTCTTCCAATGTCCTCTGTAATTCAAATCAATGAATAAATAAAGAGCTTAGTGGAAATAATGTGCAAAAATCTGCTGTTTTCCTCATGTTTCACTCCAGTAGTGTGCCTCCGCCATCACTCAGAAAAACTCACCAGAAATCTGTCACCCCCTACACTCAGTAGGTCAATATGAACTTTGTCCCCTCAGGGAACCAACCATCCAAGATTTTCGCCTTTTTCCTCCACAGAAAATACACCAAAACCACCATAAAAGCCAGAAGAAAAAAACTCTATATAGTGTAAAACCTTCAATTGCACAATGAAAAAACAACTGTATATGCACCAACGTGCATTCTGCCATGCACCTGGGTTAAATTACTTAATCGTTTTACATATCGGCTCTACCATATGAAGTACGAGCTCAGTCTGTCCTCCTGGTTGTTTCAGACGTACCTCCCCACTTCCGGGTGTAGTGGGCACAATGACGTCACTTTCTGTAGCTCCGCCCCTTTCGCATGCAGCACCTGGTATTCCCAGGCGGTCACCCGTCCAAGTACTAACCAGGCCTGACCTTGTTTAGCCTCTGACATAAGACAAGATCAGGCATATTCAGGGTGATATGTAGTTGCACTATGCAATTTATTTATTTGTTGATTGGCATTACAGAGGATTTTGGAAGAAGCACTTTGCCTGGGTACAGTCAAAAGAAAGTATTTTTCTTAGTGTGAGTGTTGGAGGGTCTACAATGCCTATGTCCTTTCCTGGTGATGTGGAAACTGCACATTGTCTGTTATAAGATTTTTAACAGAGGTCTTCACAGGGTCATGAAGTTTTCAAGCAGCATTGTCATAACGCCAAGACGCCAAATGTGGCAACAAACCAATGGGCAGAGCAGCAAGGAACACATGGAGCAGTTTCCAATCACTGGTATTCCCTACCAGAATAGGTAACATGGAGTATCATGTGGGTTTAGTGTCTATTAATATAAATATATACAGCGGTTAAAATAAGTATAGAACACCATTTTTCTAGGTAAATATATTTCTAAAGGTGCTATTGCCATGACATTTTCACCACATGTTGGTAACAACCCATGCAATCCATACATACAAAGACACCAAAACAAATACGTTCAGAAATGAAGTTATGTGTAATAAAATGGTATGACAAAGGGAAATAGTATTGAACATGCTAACTGAAATTTATTTAATACTTCATACAAAATCCTTTGTTGGTAATAACAGCATCAAGACGCCTCCTATATGGAGAAACTAGTTGCATGCATTGCTGAGGAGGAGATTTTGGCCCATTCTTCCACACAAACTGTCTTCAAATCTTTCTGAAGGCCTCTTCTATGAACTCTAATCTTTAGTTCTTTCCATAGATTTTCTATTGGATTCAAGTCAGGTGATCGGCTGGACCTTCTAGCAGCTTTATTTTCTGTCTTTAAAACCCATTGAAAGTTTCCTTGGCTTTGTGTTTGGGTTAATTTCTGAAATGTCCACCCTTGTTTCATCTTCATCATCCTAGTAGATGGCAAGCCTCTTTGTCTAACCTGTAAACACGTCTGTCATGGCCAAAAAGAATTTACTATCAAAGGCAAAACTTATAATATCCAGCAATTCTACAACTGCTCAAGTGAGTATGTCGTCTATTGCCTCTCCTGTCCCTGGGGTCTATTTTATGTAGGCAGGACTATCCGGACCTTGAGAAAAAGATTTGGTGAACATCGTAGGCTGGTTGAGGGAGGCAGCGACAAACACAGCGTCCCCTGCCACTTTCTGGAACATCACGCCCAGTCCTCAGGACTTAAGGTGTGGATTATAGAACCTGTATCAGGGTCTCTCCCGCAGGCGGAACGCTTCAAGCGCCTCTGCTTTTTGGATTTACCAGCTTGATCTACTTACACCTGGAGGCCTCAACGAGGAAAATGAAACTAACACTTTATTGTGACTTAGTCCACTACCGGATGCCCCATAAGGCAATAACACTGGGTCCACCCTACCCTCTTCTCATACATAAATAAATACCCTATACTGGTTTCTTCATTTATTGTGTCACTTGCTTTTGTTTTCAAATAGTATCCCCATTGGGATTTGCTCATGACATTAATGTGTATATATATATTTTTACTCAGGTACCTTCACATAGTATCAAGGCCCTGAACCATCACCACCAGTAAGTAAATTTTAGCATATACATATGTATTTATCTATTAATGAAGTTTAACAACATTTTTATATTATTTTAAATATCGGTCAATTTTTCAAAATTATACACCATACACGTATATATTTTAACACACATATTTATATATATCCCTGGTATAAATTAATTCTTAAGTCCTTGGTGCATAAAGATTGGTGCATAACATAGTCCTGTTTTAATCATGTAGACTCATGAACTATATATGCAATCCCACTTTACATCAAATTTGTATCCACATGACAACATTTATATGTATTCATTTTTTTCTTATCATGCTGTAATATCTTGTCATTTTGCCTGTTGTACATTCCCACCGGGTTAACATTGACCAATCACAGACTAGTTACTGGTGACGCGGGAAGTTTGCATGTTCCCACGTCACTGCAATTGCCCATAAAACAGCCCACATCAAAAATGGCGTCACTACGGCCTGAAGAAGGAGCGCAGGTTCAGACAACGTGTCGCCGTGTGCCATCACGTGTTCTCTGGGAAGTGGCGTCATCCAAGCTCACCTCACAGTCACAGGACACAGGAAGCATAGGAATCCACCAGCACTGACCGGTCCATGACCCCAGGCTTATGCTACGGTTACAATCTACTCCCACCGGGACAGCGTGGTCATCACTTTAGTACGCAGTGACTTACACTGCAATGCTCATTCCACACATGTGTTTGTGAGTATTTTTATATCATTGCACCATTAACGTTAAACCAATAGCTACACTTAGAGGCGCTTGTGTTTTTTCTCTCCCATGCCACCTATGAGTGCCCATCAGTGCCGCCTATGAGTGCCCATCACTGCTGCATATCAGTGCCACCTCTCAGTGCCTGTCAGAGCTGCTTATCGGTGTCGCCTATCAGTGCTGCATATAAGTGCCTCATCAGTGCCCCCTCATCAGTGCCAATCAGTACTGCCTCATCAGTGTAGCTTCATCAGTGCCCATCACTGTGAACGAGAAAAAGGAATTATTTACAATGTTTTGTAACAAAAAGTAAAAAAAACGTTTTTTTTTTCAAAATTTACAGCATTTTTTTTATTTGTAGCTCAAAAAATGAAAACCCCAGAGGTGATCAAATACCACCAAAAGAAAGCTCTATTAGTGGAAAAAAAATGCTAAAAATTTTGCGCAGGACCGCATAATTCTCATTCAGAGTGCGACATCGCTGAAAGCTGGTCTGGGCGGGAAGGGGGTAAGTGCCCGGTATTGAAGTGGTTAATTAATAATGCCTCTATTTTCAGGGTAGAAGTCATTTTTGTGTTCTAGATGTTTTCTAGCAACCGTTGGACATCAATGTGCACTTGTCCATATGGGAATAATTAGTTGTAGTATTTTCCGCCCACACAACTTCTTGACTTTCGTTTTACATGAAGTGTGAGGCTTATGCCTGTCAGAATTTAGAAACCAAAGCAAGAAACATGAACATTTTCTTCTGCTTTACATAAAATATTTTTAGGGTTAATTAAAGCGGTAGTAAACCCATGCATTTAACAGTTTAAAAACCAGTCACATTTTCGGCACGTGCCGGAAATGTAACACTCCCATTGGTTGTGCTCTAAACAAAACTGTTAAACCATCCAATGGCTGGTGTCATTGCTGGTCACATGTGCAGCATCCTGGCAGTTGTAGATTAAACAGAGGCCAAGATGGCAGCTTCCTTGGCTGAAAATGATAGGAGGGTTTACTAACACTTCAAGTATTTCCATATAGTTCTTATCAAACTGAATGTTGATTTTTTTTTAGTTTATTATTTATGATTATTCATATTTTCATCAATCAACACTTTTTTTACTGTATAGTATTATATAATATTATAAATACTGGCACAAAGCATTGATGAGAATTTAACAAACTTATGCATGGCCCTAAAAGCACAATTAAAGTGGTTGTCAACCCCTGACAACCACTTTAACCTACAGGTAAGCCTATGATAAGGCTTACCTGTAGGTGCCCTGCATATCTCCCAAACCTGCACGGTTCAGGAGATATGCAGTGTACTGCTGTTGCCGACATCATTCGTCACATGCGCAGTGAAGAAATGGCCTCCGTGCCATTCGTTCACTGAGATCACAACGTGACGTCACGCAACTCCGGCCAGTCACAGAGCTGGAGTTGTGACCCCGGAAGGAAGAGGGGCTGAAGATGGACGCTGCCAGCACAGGAGACATCGCTGGACGTCGCAGGCTTCGTTTGCAGGTAAGTGACACATAATAGGCTACTATGCAATACATAGTAGCCCATTATGCTTCTACTTTGCAGGAGAATATTGAGGAAGTAAAACCCATCAGGGTTTGCTTCCTTTTTAATTGGGGTTAAGCATCTAACAGACACAGAAAAACAGCTTTCTGAACACTGAATCCAATCATTTGATCCCTATTAGGATGACTATTATCAAACTGAATAGCCCACTAGATCAATCGCCATATTAGAAGTTCTGGAGGTGAGTTCTGACTTTACAAAGCCATAAACAGAAATCCATGGTGAGAGTGACGCTTTCATCATAGCCTTGGCAGAGGAGGGAGGATAAACACTTAAAGACTTAAAGCAGAGTTCCGCCCACATATATATATTTTTTTTCTTTCCTGGCATACCCTCTGCCTCTATAGATAATTTACATAAACACACTGATATATTTCTATCCTGTTCCCATTTTTTTTTTTTTTTAGTACCTACTGTACTTGCCTTATTTTCATGTTCCTGAATGAATCCATTTTGATTGTGGGCATGTGAAGCCCAGTTGGACCCTCTTCCTGGATAAGGTGCATGCTGGTTACCCAGCATGCACCTCCCAATCTCGTTTCATCAGATAAGGCGGGATTTAGCATTTCACTTTTATTTTTACAGTAAAATGGAGCTTATATGCTGAAATTCACAATTTACAAATATGCAATATTGTTTTCATGTTGAATTGTAAAAGCAGCGGTCTTCTGTCCGTTTTGCAAAGCAGTCAGCTCAGCAGCTTTCCCACTGGTTTTAAAATTCAAAATGAAATGTGTCACACATTTGTAAATTGTGTACTTCAGCATATAAGCTCCGTTTACTGTAAAAAATAAATGTGAAATGCTAAATTCCAGTGGGTGTAATAAGATGTCCGCTTGCTGCCTTCTCATTGTGTCATTACTGAGACTGAGTGAAGCAAAATGGAGGCGACGGAACGTCACTTCCGTTACTTCAATCGGGTCATTCCTGTCTCGATAACAACACTTGGTATTAAGGTGATATTAACACTCGGTGCTGCCCACTGACTGCTGGGAAATGATGACACACATTTCCCAGGAGCACAGGCGAGGCAGGAAATGACGCAGAGCGCCGTGGACCAGGAAGTGGCAGAATACAGGGGACCCCATAGCAACAAGACATTTAGAGTAAGTAAAAAAAATTTTTTTTTTTTTGCCCAAGTGTTGTTGCTATTGATTATAGGATTGTAAAGATATAAAGATTGATTTGTGGGTGGATCTCCGCTTTAAGTACTTTTTTTTCTTTATTCTGATCAAAACAAAACCCAGGTAAATAATAAATATTTCAAATGAATTAATTTGTACTCGTCATATCCCAGCCTGCTGTTTAAAGAGCTCAATAGCTTAATCTGCGATTTGCACACATAACTGAATGAGGCGGGCCAATGACTCCTCCACCTCTCTCCCTGTTCAGATGACTTTTACGTTTTAGAGAGAAAAGGCCTGGAAATAAACGAGTTCTATTTTGCTCTCTCTTTAGAAAGCCTACAATGCTCTGTGAATCCTGAATCATATGGGGCACCCTGTTTTAAATATCTTAAAACAGTCATTGTTGGAAGAAGGAGCAGGGAGCTGCTGAAAGGCCTCAGTGCTTCTGCAGTGAACTTTGATACACTGCTCCACAGTATCTGTAGCTACAGGGGTCAGTGAGGGCTGTTTTACATCAATTTTACATATGTCTGTTTAAAATATAAATAATTGAAAGTCCATAGCCTGGCCTCAGGTTCACTGCAAAGTTATTCTAGTATTATTATTCAGGAATTATATAGCGCCAACAGTTTGCGCAGCACTTTACAATATAAAAGGGAGACAGTACAATAACAATACAATACAAGAGGGTTAGGGAGGCCCTGCTTCTGAGGGCTTACAATCTA
This sequence comes from Glandirana rugosa, assembly GCA_018402905.1. Classification (NCBI taxonomy): domain Eukaryota; kingdom Metazoa; phylum Chordata; class Amphibia; order Anura; family Ranidae; genus Glandirana; species Glandirana rugosa. The sequence continues at coordinate 2,996,215 of BLSH010213158.1, read as the reverse complement.
ATGGGGAGGGGCAGTTGGAACAAAAGGTAATAACTGTTAGGCTCCATGTACATGAGAAGTTTTAAAACCTCCTCCTTAACTTGACAGATAGTAACCTATGTTTAACCCGTCCAGATCCGCGCTATAGCCAAAGTACGGCTCCATCGCGGATCTGAAATGGCGGGTGGACGTCCATGGACGTCCTGGCCATGTGCGCGCCCCTGGCGTGCACTCACAGGCGGCGGCGCACGCTGCGTGGCTGTGCCCGCGGGTCGGGTGGACTGGATGTCCGCCCGAGACCTGCGACCCCCTGTCAGACCTGCAGAACGGGGAACCGCCGTTGTAAACACGGCGGTTCTCCGTTCTGTTGAAGGGGACATACCAGATCTACTGATCCCTGTCACTGGGATCAGTTAGATCTGTTATGTCCCAACCAGCCCCGCCCCGCCCCCCCACAGTTAGAACACGCCCAGGGAACATAGTTAACCCCTTCACTGCCCCCTGCAGGTTAACCCCTTCACTGCCAATGACATTTATACAGTAATCAGTGGACATTTAAATTTCTGATCGCTGTATAAATGTCATTGGTCCCAAAAAAGTGTCAAAAAAGTCCGACATAACCACCCCAATATCGCAGTCCCGATAAAAATCGCAGATCGCCGCCATTACTAGTAAAAAAACAAAAAAAAACAAAAACGCAATAAATTAATTCCCATAGTTTGTAAATGCGATAACTTTTGCGCAAACCAATCAATATACGCCGATTGCGATTTTTTTTTTACCAAAAATATGTAGAAGAAAATATATCGGCCAAAACTGTTGAATCATTTTTATTTTTTAATTTTTTTTTTTGGATATTTATTATAGCAAAAAGGAAAAAATATTGGGTTTTTTTCAAAATCATCTCTCTTTGTTTGTTTATAGCGGCGATCAGAATTGACGCAGAGGGGATCAAATACCACCAAAAAAAAAAACTCTATTTGTGGGAAAAAAAATGATATAAATTTAGTTTGGGTACAACGTCGCATGAACGCGCAATTCTCATTCAAAATGCGACAGCGCTGAAAGCCAAAAATTGGTCTGGGCAGGAGGGGGGTTTAAGTGCCCAGTAAGGAAGTGGTTAAAAAAAGTCTGTTTTGGCGTGTTTACATGCCACATTTAGCTGCGTTTGTGCCTAGAAGCATTTTTTTTTTTGAAATGCAGTGATACCTCGGTTTACAAACACTTCTGTTCAGGAACAACTCGATTCACGAACAGAAGAGTTCACAAAAATTTGCTTCGGCTCATGAACTCCGCTTTGGTTCACGAACACAAATTGCTGCCATTTTCCCTGTGAGATTGGGGGTCACAAAGAGACACTGAAAGTGTACAGCACTGTGAAGACACTTACAGTACAGTATTGAGAAGCTTTTGCTGTGCTTTTTAGCACATACATACTGTACTGTACATCCAGTATGGCTCCAAAGAAAATGCAGAACAAGCATGGTGGCAAGAAGAAAGTGCGGAGCAGTATCAGGTGACAAGAATATGCAAAGCGCAAATGCAGGTGATAAGAATGTGCAAGGTTAGTGTTCTCTCTCTTCATACTGTACTATACTTGTTTTCATAGCTTTGTGGTTCAAAACAAAAATAAAAGTTGAGAATAGATTAAATCAATTTACATTGAACCCTATGGGAAACTTTGCCTTGCTTCGCGATCAATTCGGTTCGCGACCAGAGTCAGTTCACAAATTAAAGTGGTTGTAAAGCCGCTCCCACCCCCCCCAAAAAAAACAAAAAACCTGAAAAGCAAAAGGCATTATGAGCT
>BLSH010213158.1:2981942-2992201 GCA_018402905.1 Glandirana rugosa | reverse complement strand
GTTCTGAGTGAACCCCATTTACAACCACACTCTGGGATCTATCCTTTAGCCAACTGCATATCCACTGAACCACCCAAGGGTTCAGTGGATTCAGTTGTACAAGTCCCAGCTTGTACAACTGATAAGATAACATAGAGGAGAGTTCAGGGGCTGCTGAGAAAAATGCCCAACTGCTCCTAAACATCCATTTACTGGCAGCAGTGTACATGAGGCCTTAAGGATAAGCTGATGGGAAAAGTAATTGATTTAGTTGTTAGCTCAAGGCAAGCCAGGCTTCTGGGATCACCTGAAGGTGGAAAGGATAAGAGAAAGCCAGACAGATTGGGGTAGAGAGTTCCAGAGATGCTCTAGGGAAGTCCTGGAGATGAGCATGGGAGGAGGAGGAGACAAGGGAGCTAGGGCAAGGAGGTCTTGGGAGAAGTGGAGAGAATGATTTGGATGATATATTGAGACAAGTTTGATGATGTAAGAGTTTTAAATGGCTTTGTGTTGTTAGTAATTAGAATTTTATTTTATTTGTTGGGTAATCAAAAGCCAGTGAAGTAGCTTGGGAAAGAGTTTTAATTGGCTTTGTGTTGTTAGTAATTAGATGTTTATTTTATTTGTTGGGTAATCAAAAGCCGGTGAAGGGATTGGCAGAGGGGTGGCGGACATTGAGCGGCTGGTAAGGTAGATGAGTCTGCCAGCAGCATTCATGATAGACTGAAGGGGGGATATCCTATGGAGAGGCAGGTCTATGAGAAGGAAGCTGCAATAGTCAAGGCGAAAGATAAGGGAGTGAATGAGTTGCTTAGTGGTTTAATGGGTTAAAAAGGGATTCATTGGTAATAAGTGCATGAACCCTATTTATGGTGCCAGGTTAACCTTGTTCACTGAACATAAAGTTACACTCACACTGAAGAGCCCATGCTCCAAATTCGAAGGTGTGCTCTTGATTAAAACTATTACTCAATGCAGAGAGCTGCCAAGAGCATTGTACGAAAACAACAACATTTTTCTTCTATTAAATTGGTCATGGACGCAAGGAGAAAATAAGGTGAAGATGGAACAGTCACATCTGGTTTTCAATGTCATAAAGTGGGTACAGGTGAACAATAACACTACACAAAAGCACCTTAAATGAATTATATTGTGTTCTACATGTCAAGAGCCTTTTCAAACAGCAAGAAAAACACAAGTGAATTAACGGGAACAGATCTCAAACAAGAAGCCATGGCGGTATAGAGCACAGCAATAACTGGCTAGGTCCATATCAAAATGAATCACGCTTGTGGATTATGAGATTTGGAAATTTTGAAAGGCGAGAGTCGGCGTCTCTTGCAATAACACAACAAATAACAATGCTAGCGTCTGCGGATTAGTATTATAATAAATCAAATCACTTCCAATGCACACCGCTTTATTGAAAGCAAATTAGAGCACGCTTCTCTGCTCAAAAACACCCGCCAGGTCGGGTTTTTTTTATACTAGAGGGGCACAAGTTCAATTATTGGCAAAATAAATCTATTAAGAGTTCTAAACAAGGCTACCCAAAACATTGCTTAAATCAAAGTGGCATCATAAACATTTTTCAATAAGATTTCTTGTACTATGTCGCAAGGACAGAAAGTAGGGGAAATTTTCCACCATGGGGCCACAGACAGACATAAAGCTTTGGGCAGTAGAAGAAAGGTGTGGAGTGCTGAATCTCTAAAAGCAGTAGATGTTCTCAGTAGGGTATTAAAGTGATATTAACCTCCCTGGCAGTAATCCTGAGTGTGGCTCGGGGTGGAATTTCAGTACCATTAGCGGTAACCCCGAGCTCGGGATCGCATCACAGGATCCAGGCTGGGTTACTTACCTTATCCCCTGTATCCAGCGATGTCCTCCCGCGGTGTCAGCGTGTCTGTCCTCTACCCGATGCCTCTGTGTGCCGGGCTCCGTTCCCTGCGAGCGTCGCAAATTCAAAAAGTGAAACACACAGTACACTGTAATCTGTAAGATTGCATTACTGTATGAAATAATTTCACATCCCCTTTGTCCCTAGTGGTTTGCCCAGTGCCCTGCATGCACTTTTATATTATATATGTCATTCTTTCTGCCTGGAAACTTGAGAACGTCCATGGCAACCAAAAAGTGTCCCTTTACATCAAAAGTGTTTTTTGATCAGCTAGAAACCAGCGATAGAAAATAAGAATCATTTGCAGAATTGAGTGATACTGATTTTTGGGGAAATTTATCATCAGAAACTGAAAGTGACGACAGCGACAATTCTGCAAATTAGCAAATTTCAGTGTTTTTGGTTTGATTACATTATTGAATAAATTTTATTACTATTACGTTATTATTTTTGATAATTATTTATAGTTATTTATTATATTATAATTTATGATTTCATGTTTCAAACTTTATCATACCCGGGATGTCTACTAGACTCTTGTTTGCACAGATATAAGTGAGTTATTCCTAAGAATTACAGGCCTACAATATAAAACGGCAAATTTCCATGCAAAATAATCGTAGCGCTTTCAGCACCAAAAATCTGAAATAATCAAACCGCCAGGGAGGTTAAGGGCCTTACCTGCTCTGTTCAATGATATTACACAGAAAGGTTGTTTCCTTCCTCAGTTGATCCCTCCTCCGGGTGCCTCCTGCAGCAAGCCAGGTGCTAAGGAGGCACCTGTGTGTGAATGCTCCTGAGAAGGGCTGTGTGCGTCCCTGATCCCTCAATACAGGAGCAGCAGCAGAAGGAGTCTATGGCCCTGCTGCCCTTAGTTTCTCCTGTGAAAGCAGTAGCAGTGCTGGAGCTGGAGACATCAGGAAAGTGTTTGGGGACAAAGGGGGAGGGGAGCACAGGTAGTGGGGCATTTTTAACACTAATGCAGAGAATGCATTAATATTAAAAAACATTGAGGGTCCATGCACACTGGCTTAAAAATCCATGCTTCTATAGGAGGTTTGTTTTGCCTGTAGAAGCAGCTCAGTTTTATTGGGACAATTAGAGGCATATTTTAAGCTCGGAGTTTAGAGACCGGAAAAAAAAAAACCTTCTAGTTTGCGTTTCTAATTGGAGCTTTCTGCCATAAAAAATGCTAAACTCTTCTAAACTCGCCAAAACTGTGTACAAAAAAGCTCTATATGAGCGTTATTTTCTGCCAAGGGAAATTGTGGTTTTTTTAAGCCCTGTGTGCATGGAGCCTTAGGCTGCATTCACACCTGGGCGTAGCGTTTTCAGGCAGAAATACACGTGTTTTTACCGCAATTTTGTACAGGTCAAAAGAGCACCAAAGTAAAAAGTTGAAAAACGCCCAAATCAAGGTACAAAAATACCTCCAGAACTTGTTTGAGCTTCAGGCGGTTTCAGGCTTTTTGAGTGGAGATGTGAACCATGTCCATAGAGAATGATTGATTTTTTTTCCCCTCCAGCGTTTTGTAGCTTCAGGATTCAAGGTGTGAATGGGGCCTTAGACTTTAGAGCCACTTTAAGCAATGCAGAGGGAATGATTATCCTTAGGCAGCTCTCCCAGGACTGGTGGCTGAAGGTTGATTCTTTGCTCAAGTAGGGACTGGATTTGCAAGACACAAAGTGCCAAAAGAAAGCTCTTATATCATGATAAAAACCAGCCCTTTTTGGGGGGGTTTAAAGGGTCCCCTTTCATCAAGGTTTGAAACTGGCATGGACTGATAAAACTGGAGGAATCCTGAGCAGTAATTAGTGTTATTGCTCCAGATGCTGGTTGGGCATAACTAACATCCACCCAATGAATGGGTGAATGAACCCTTCAATGAATTGGCTTGAAATAATTGCATACCAAGTCCCTACTGTTATTTTTAACTTTTCCCCATGCTGTAAAGGCAAAAAAAAAATCTGGTTGGTTGGCTAGCTTCAAAGTTGAACTTAAATTTCTACTACATTTCACCTAGTGCCCCCTTTTCCTTTCCTAACTTGTACACATAACCAAAATCACACCTTGACCAGCCTTGTGCCATTCTCCCCATTTAAACCCAAACAGGACTTAGCAGCATTACTCTCAATCTCATTGCTACCAGCCTGTCAATAAGTAGCTGGAGTCCATAGAATATAAAGGACTGCCTGTAGTTCCATACATCTAATGATGTAAGCAGGTGTGGGCTTTCAAAAGAGAAACATTTGTAAAGTATATTTATAGCCAAAACATTTTTTTCTTTTATATTTTGGATAGAGTGGTGAAAGATTAAAACTGCTGTCAAAACTACTATCATTGGAAAGGCCCTTTCACTTTTTTTAACCTTTAAGATTAAAGCGTAACTTTACCCAAAGCAACTTGATAAAAAATAATGTTCTTTAGTGAGGAACATACATTCCACATTAATAATTATGCTACCAAAACTAGTGTGTGCTGTAAATTGCCTCCAGCGTTGTTCTTGTTTCTTCTTGCTGGAAGCTGCCATTATGCTAAAGCCCAGAAGCCCCTGAACAGCAGTAAATCATAAAGCGGAACTAAACCCATCAATTTAACAGTTTCAGGCCTTGTTCACACCATGTGCAGAGATGTCGTTTTTTTCTGCACGCGTTCTGCAAGGACACAAAAATCTGCTGTTCTCTATGAGCCCTGTTCACACCACAACACTGGTATCACATGAAGATTTTTTTTCTGCGCAGGAATCTGCAACATTAAAGGAGATGTATCGTTTTTCAGTGCTTACCAAATGTATTTACTTTGTTTAGGCCTGTTTCACATGGGCTTCAGCTTGTATAAGAGCAACGCGAACAGCAAGCTTTTACAAAGCATTTGCAGAGCTTCCAGCAAGCTTTGTTAAAACTTTTAGTACCATTCAGCTCCCGTTTGTAAATGTTGAATACAGAACCTAATAGGAGTGCTGATTGCCACTTTAAACAAGCTGCTAGCAGTCTTCAGTACAATCTGAAGCTTGTTGAAAGCCTGCAGAAGCCAACTAGCAGCTTGTTTAAAGTGACAGTCAGCAATATCATTAGGATTTGTGTATATTATAACATTCACAAACAGGAGCTGAAGAACACTTTAAAGGCTTAGAGAAAGCTACTCGAAGCTTGCCAAAAGCTTGCTGAATGTTTCATAAAAGGTAAATATGAAATTTTGCAGTTTGCGTTTCGGATTGAACATGTGCAGCCTGCAGGTGGAGCACTCTATGCAAATGTTTTGTACCCTTTTCACTTTTAGCCTGCATTCACATAGGGGCGACCCGACTTCGGTGCGACTTCGCTAGGCGATTTCAGCGCGACTTTCAGCGTGACTTCAGCGCGACTTCAAAGACCTCAGGCGACTTTACAACGCGACTTTTGCCAGGCGACTTTGCCTTGACCAATCAGAGAAGGGAGGGAGGGGGCTGCCTAAAAATGAATTCTATTCTTTTCACTGTAAAGTCGCTTCCATGTAGATGGGGATCCAACTTGGTGGCGGCTTCTATTGAATCCTATGGGCACAAGTCGGATAGAAGTCACCTAGAAGTAGTACAGGAACCTTTTCAGAAGTCGCCTTGAAGTTGGAGCAACTTCAGTCGTGTATATTAAGACGGCTCCCATTAATTTCAATGGGATTTCAAATGTCAAGCGACTTGGGGCGACTTGAGGCAACTCAAGTCGGATCGCAAGTCGCCCCTGTGTGAACGGGCACTGAGTGGACTTTTACTATACTTGGCCACCTGCTGTGCTGCATGCACAGCTCAGTGTCCAATCTGGGTGTGCCTCTGAGATGGGATGAATTAACTACTTTAGATAACTAAAAGTAAACCTGTATGTCTCTTTTTCTTAAAAATACGCAGCTGAATGACTAAAAGGAGGAAACTTGTTCCCCTTTATCCTAGCAGAAACCGGGGTATCTTTATTACACAAAAATGAAAAAAAAAAAAAAATGAGCATGGTATACACGATTAGTTTCCAAAAAAAAAAAACGACCAAAAACCATTAAATTTCCCTTTAATAATTTCAGATGATCTTGGATTGATGCTCTACAATTTTTCATTACTCCTCATGCAGTAAATCTGTAACTCTTAGATATTTCATTTGTATTTTATGGGCGCTGTACCACTTGTAGTACATTTACTGTATATAACACCCCATAAAAATCAGGGCAGAGGCTTTAGAATTATAAACAAGATCAATATATATGCCACACTAAGCCCTAGTGTAAAAATGTGAACAACTGAAATGAAAAACACAAATTACATTTTACATTAGATATTCTGTAGATCTATTGCTTAGACCTCGAGCTGACAGTGGTTTTCTTAATATCCCTTCACGTGACATAAATTTGGAAGTAGGAGATAGATTATTACCGCAAATGGGGAATTAGAAGAACATCCATCGGCATTCCTCCTGCCTGAAATGGCTGAAAAGATGAACACCAGGTTGCAGAAAACTGGACCCAGTGAATGGACAGTACAAATTAATAGACAATTTACTATTTTTAAAATTAGGAGCTACTGAAATTGCTAAATATAGAGTTAACATGTTTTATATACAGTCAGGTTCATAAATATTGGGACATCGACACAATTCTAATCTTTTTGGCTCTATACACCACCACAATGGATTTGAAATGAACAAGATGTGCTTTAACTTTGAGGGTATTTACATCCAAATCAGGTGAATGGTGTAGGAATTACAGCAGTTTGTATATGTGCCTCCCACTTTTTAAGGGACCAAAAGTAATGGGACAGATTAACAATCATAAATCAAACTTTCACTTTTTAATACTTGGTTGCAAATTCTTTGCAGTCAATTACAGCCTGAAGTCTGGAATGCATAGACATCACTAGCCGCTGGGTTTCATCCCTGGTGATGCTCTGCCAGGCCTCTACTGCAACTGTCTTCAGTTCCTGCTTGTTCTTGGGGCATTTTCCCTTCAGTTTTGTCTTCTGCAAGTGAAATCCGTGCTCAATCGGATTCAGGTCTGGTGATTGACTTGACCATTGTATAACATTCCACTTATTTCCCTTAAAAAACTCTTTGGTTGCTTTCGCAGTATGCTTCGGGTCATTGTCCATCTGCACTGTGAAGCGCCGTCCAATGAGTTCTGAAGCATTTGGCTGAATATGAGCAGATAATATTGCCCGAAACACTTCAGAATTCATCCTGCTGCTTTTGTCAGCAGTCACATCATCAATAAATACAAGAGAACCAGTTCCATTGGCAGCCATACATGCCCACGCCATGACACTACCACCACCATGCTTCACTGATGAGGTGGTATGCTTTGGATCATGAGCAGTTCCTTTCCTTCTCCATATTCTTCTCTTCCCATCACTCTGGTACAAGTTGATCTTGGTCTCATCTGTCCATAGGATGTTGTTCCAGAACAGTGAAGGCTTTTTTAGATGTTGTTTGGCAAACTCTAATCTGGCCTTCCTGTTTTTGAGGCTCACCAATGGTTTAAATCTTGTGGTGAACCCTCTGTATTCACTCTGGTGAAGTCTTCTCTTGATTGTTGACTTTGACACACATACACCTACCTCCTGGAGAGTGTTCTTGATCTGGCCAACTGTTGTGAAGGGTGTTTTCTTCACCAGGGAAAGAATTCTTCGGTCAACCACCACAGTTGTTTTCCGTTGTCTTCCGGGTCTTTTGGTGTTGCTGAGCTCATCGGTGTGTTCTTTCTTTTTTAAGAAAACAGTTGATTTGGCCACACCTAATGTTTTTGCTATCTCTCTGATGGGTTTGTTTTGTTTTTTCAGCCTAATGATGGCTTGCTTCAATGATAGTGACAGCTCTTTGGATCTCATTTGAGAGTTGACAGCAACAGATTCCAAATGCAAATAGCACACTTGAAATGAACTCTGGACCTTTTATCTGCTCCTTGTAAATGGGATAATGAGGGAATAACACACACCTGGCCATGGAACAGCTGAGCAGCCAATTGGTCCCTTAAAAAGTGGGAAGCACATATACAAACTGTTGTAATTCCTATACCGTTCACCTGATTTGGATGTAAATACCCTCAAATTAAAGCTGAAAGTCTGCAGTTAAAGCACATCTTGTTTGTTTCATTTCAAATCCATTGTGGTGGTGTATAGAGCCAAAAAGATTAGAACTGTGTCGATGTCCCAATATTTATGGACCTGACTGTACATTCCTTATAATGGTAGAGCAGGAAATATACTATACAGTAACAATCCCATTAAACTTCCTCCCTCTGTACCCTTCCAATCCACTATGGCATGCTGACCAACACACCAGTGGAAGGCCCTCTTGCAGTTTTGATTTAGGGCTTAGACCTTAAAGTGATTGTAAGGGTAAAATTATAAAAATAAAATAAACATGTCTATACTGACCATCTCTGTGCAATGGAATTGCACAGAGCGGCCGCAAACCTCGTCTTCTTAGGTACCCCGCCGGCGCTCCTGGCCCCTCCTGTCCGTCCAGTGCCCCCATGGGAACTCGCTTCCCATGGGAGCACTTATGTGTGCTCGTTCCCGAGTCCTGCTGCTGTTGCATCCATTGACCACCCCCTCGTCACTGGCGTTGATTGACAGCACTGGGAGCCAATGGCTCCCAGTGCCCCAGTAAAACCAGCAAGACCCGGAAGTGAGGGGAGAGAAGAGCTGGAGAAGTGCACGCATTGGTTCGAATGAGGGCTCAGGAAAGTAAAGGGTGGGATGCTGATTGTTTACCGTAATGCAAGGAATGCATTAAGGTAAAAAATATTTAGGCTTTAGAACCACTTTAAGTAAAGCAACAGATTTGCTTTAAATTGACCCTATCAGGCTAAATAAAAAAATTTATCGTAAGTTCCCTGGAACAGAATAGCTCCTTTACTCTGCTCTCCAGTGGCCCTGTGACTATTTATCACACTGTAGCCTTCATCAGTCTCTTCAACATTTACCAGTTCTGGGGGTATCATATGCTTGTGGCAACAGTAACTCAAATAACCACTTGTTACAACCAAGGTATACAGAATACCATCTATGAACGCACAACACATCAAACCTTGAAGCAGATGGCCTACAGCAGCAGAAGACCATATCAGGTGCCGCTCCTGTCAGCTAAGAACAGGAAACTGGGGCTACAATTCGCACAGGCTCACCAAAATTGGACAATAGAAGATTGAAAAAACGTTGTCTGGTCTGATGAGTCTCGATTTCAGCTGCGACTTTAAGATGGTAGGATCAGAATTTGGTGTAAACAACATGAAAGCATGGATCCATCCTGCCTGGTTCAGGCTGGTGGTGGTGTAATGGTGTGGAGGATATTTTCCTGGCACACTTTGGGCCCCTTCGTACCAATTGAGCATTGTTTAACCACTTGCCGTCCGCCCACCGTCAAATGACGGCGGGCGGAATGGCTATTGTTCTGGGACGACATCATATGACGTCGCCCCTTTAAGCCGGGATTGCGTGCGATCGGGTGCGCGCATCCCGGCTCTGTCGGTGTGTCCCCTGGACAAACCGTGTCACCGACAGGGGTGAACAGCCATTGGTTGACAGACAATGGCATGTCTGTCGTTCGCACGGCGCATGCGTGCGATCGGGAGCGTGCTGCGCGTCGGTGGTGGCGTGTTCCCAGGGAACACTGCCTGTCACCGACACTGGTATCAGCTGCCGGCTGTTACAGCCGATCACATCCAATGTAAAAAGAGCGGTAACTCACTGTTGCCAGCTCTTCTGTCCTCACACAGTTTCCATTGTGAGGAGAGAAGAGCTAGGATCAGTGAGTTACTGATCTGTTAAGTAAAAACACACAGCTGTCACATTCCCCCTGCCCCCCCCAATGCACCAGTCACCCCATATGCCCCCATAAAGGGTACCTGTCATCATAAAGTGCACCTGTCATCAGACTGCCATCATAAAGTGCACCAGTCACCCGTCAGTGACCGTGGCATGTCACCCGTCACCCATCAGTGACCACCGCCAGTCACCCATCACTGACCACCGCCAGTCACCCATCACTGACCACCGCCCGTCACCCATCAGTGACCACCGCCAGTCACCTGTCACCCATCAGAGACCACCGCCAGTCACCCATCAGTGACCACCGCCAGTCACCCGTCAATGACCACCACTAGACACCCATCACCCATCAGTGACCACCACCAGACACCCATGACCCATCAGTGACCACCGCCAGTCACCCATCAGTGACCACCGCCAGTCACCCGTCACGCATCTGTGACCACCGCCAGACACGCGGCACCCATCAGTGACCACCGCCAGTCACCCATCAGTGACCACCACCAGTCACCCATCAGTGACCACCGCCAGTCACCCATCCCACTGACCGCCACCAGTGACTACCCACTGACCACCACCAGTGACTACCCACTGAC
>BLSH010213158.1:2968944-2981932 GCA_018402905.1 Glandirana rugosa | reverse complement strand
CAGTCACCCATCAGTGACCACCACCAGTCACCCATCAGTGACCACCGCCAGTCACCCATCACCCATCAGTGACCACCGCCAGTCACCCATCAGTGACCTCCACCAGTCACCCATCAATGACCACCACTAGACACCCATCACCCATCAGTGACCACCACCAGACACCCATGACCCATCAGTGACCACCGCCAGTCACCCATTAGTGGCCTCCACCAGTCACCCATCAGTGACCACCACCAGTCACTCATCACCTATCAGTGACCACTGCCAGTCACCCATCAGTTACCACTGCCAGTCACCTATTACCCATCAGTAACCACCCCCAGACACCCTCATCCATCAGTGACCACCGCCAGACACCCATCACCCATCAGTGACCACAGCCAGTCACCCATCAGTGACCACCGCCAGTCACCCATCAGTGCCCATCGCCATGAGTAAACATCACCTGTAAAAGTCTCACACATGTGGTATCGCCATACTCGGGGGGAGTAGTAGAATGTATTTTGGGGTGTCATTTTTGCTACATACATGCTATGTGTTGTAAATATCATATAAATTGACAACTTTGAGTAAAAATAAAAAAATGACATGTTCAAAAGACCCATTATGCCTCAAAGATTATACGTTGGGGTGTTTGCTTTCCAAAATGGGGTCATTTTGTGAGCAATTCCATTGTCCTGGTGCTCCAGGGCCTTCAAAAATGTGATAGGTTGTCTGACATTAGATGTGTAATTTATGTCCCTAGAATACCTGACGGCACTCCCTGCATGTTGAGCCTCTGTATGTGGCCAGGCTGTGAACAAGTCTCATACATGTGGTATCGCCATACTCAGGAGGAGTAGCAGAATGTGTTTTGGGGTGTAATATGTGGTATGCATATGCTGTGTGTGAGAAATAACCTGTTACAATGACAATTTTGTGAAAAAAGAGAAAAGAAAAAAAAAATCTTAATTTTGCAAAGAATTGTGGGAAAAAATTACAACTTCAAAAAATTCACCATGCCTCTTACTAAATACCTTGGAATGTCTACTTTCCAAAAAGGGGTCATTTGGGGGGTATTTGTACTTTCCTGGCTTGTTAGGGTCTCAAGAAATGAGGCTGTCAGTATATCAGGTGTGATCAGATGTGATCAATTTTCAATGATTGGCACCATAGCTTGTACAATCTATAACTTACACAAGGACCAAATAATATACACTTATTTGGGTTATTTTTACCAAAGATAGGTAGCAGTATAAATTTTGGCCAAAATTTACAAAGAAAAATTACTAATTTGCAAAATTTTATGACAGAAATAAAGAAAAAGGCATTTTTTCACAAACTTTTCAATCTTTTTTTATTTATAGCACAAAAAATAAAACCCCCCCTAGTGATTAAATACCATCAAAAGAAAACTCTATTTGTGTGAAAAAAAGGACGCAAATTTTATATGGGTACCGTGTTGCATGACTGAGTAATTGTCATTCAAGGTGTGATAGCGCTGAAAGCTGAAAAATGGCCTGGACAGGAAGGGGGTTTTCGTGCCCGGTACTGATGTGGTTAAACACCACAGCCTACTTGTGTTGCTGCTGACCATGTCTATCTCTTTAGGACTACAGTGTCCCCATCTTCTGATGGCTCCTTCCAGCAGGATAATGCACCGTTTCATAAAGCTCAACTCATCTCACCACTGGTTTCTTAAACATGACAGTGAGGTCACTGTACTCCAATGGCTTCCACAGTCACCAGGTTTCATCCAATAGAACACCTTTGGGATGTGGGGGAACGGAGGATTCGCATAATGGATGTGCAGCCGACAAATCTGCAGCAACTGCGCGATGCTATCATGTCACTATGGATCAAAATATCTGAGGAATGTTTCCAACACCAAATCTATACCACGAAGAATTAAGGCAGTTCTGAAGGAAAAAGAGGGTCCAACCCGGTACTAGTAAGGTGTAACTAATAAAGTGGCCAGTGAGTGTATCATAGTTATACAGTATCTCACAAAAGTGAGTACACCCCTCACATTTTTGTTAATGTTTTATTATATCTTTTCAGGTCACAACACTGAAAAAATGACACTTTGCTACAATGTAAAGTAGTGAGTGTACAGCTTGTATAACAGTGTAAATGTGCTGTCCCCTCAAAATAACTCAACATACATCCATTAATGTCTAAACCGCTGGCAACAAAAGTGAGTACACCCCTAAGGGAAAATGTCCAAATTGGGCCCAATTAGCCATTTTCCCTGACACCGGGGAGCAGGTGTGTAAAATTTGGTGTTATCGCTCTCATACTGGTCACTGGAAGTTCACCATGGCACCTCATGGCAAAGAACTCTCTGAGGATCTGAAAAAAAGAATTGTTGCTCTACATAAAGACAGCCTAGGCTATAGGAAGATTGCCAAGATCCTGAAACTGAGCAGCAGCACGATGGCCATGACCATACAGTGGTTTAAAAGGACAGGTTCAACTCAGAACAGGCATCACCATGGTCGACCAAAGAAGTTCAGTGCACATCCTCATCGTCATATCCAGAGGTTGTCTTTGGGAAATAGATGTATGAATGCTGCCAGCATTGCTGCAGAGGTTGAAGGGGTGGGGGTCAGCCTGTCAGTGCTCAGACCAATGCGCCGCACACTGCATCAACTTGGTCTGTATGGCCGTCATCCCCGAAGGAAGCCTCTTGTTAGGCAAAATGGTCATTCCAGCCTCCCATGCGCATTGTGTGTGCGCGCGCCAAAACACTCTATTTAGCCAGACAGCACCCTGCAGTGGATGCTGTCCATTCTACAGCGTTTCCAGTGTGTTCCCATGACTTGTTTATTAGCTAATGGGGATCAACTTTCCTGAGGAAAATAGTCAGCATGCAGGCAACATTATGTAAAATCTGGCGGCTTGCCAGGTTTATTGGTAAAAGTTATGCAGGTTAAAAAACAAACAAAACAGAAAATAAGTCCTTGCCATCCGGCGCTAAACAGTATAGTTTACTCACTATATGGTGTGGGGGATGCCCCCGACACCCACAAAACATAAGCCAAAATGCAAACCTTGTCTTTTAAAGTCCAAAGAGGCACAGAGCTCCCTCAGATTCCCCTCTGAGTTCCAGGTCAGAGCTCTAGTGAGATCTCTTCCTGATTATTTAAGCCACCTGCTGGTGGGCTCCAGTGGACCACAAACTCCGGACAAGAACCAGCCCTGCCATGGTGGCTGGTAAAATCTGGACCGAAATCGGTTTAATCCAGTCCACATGAACGCATACAAGGCGACAGGTAGCGTCCATCTACCACTTCGCCTCACATACCGTCACAATAAATATATACACACACAAAACTGGGTGAAGATGAATGCGCTGGCGATCACTATCACTGTCACATCCCTGGGGAGGGCATTTACAGGTAAACATGCCAAAATGTGCACATATGCTGATCATATATGCAAACGATTGCAAAAGCTCCTAGGGGCCCCAACAATCCAAAACATTTTATTGTCACTTTAATCTAGCTCAATGGATCTATTTTTAAGATTGTCACTTTATGGCATTTTTCTAATACAGAAACAATGAACAGGCTAAATACCACTAGACAACCAGGATATAACACGTTTTGAATCATTTTGGAAAATAATGAATAGATAAAGGGGCAAGGAGCAAAATCTTTTATAATGCAGTGGGTGCCAACTGATTACGTTACAGTGAAGCCTTAGGCAGGTTCTCTTTTCATTTCACAAATATTAGAACTCTATAGGATTTGATCTCATCTGCACTGATGTCTGTTTCCCTCAGCATTATTTTAATAAAAGACTTATTCTGTTACACATCCCAAATCAATTTCAGCAATTTTCTCTGACTTGTTCCTATATAATGAATGGCCTTCACTCATTATTTTGAACAGCACACATAATAAACTGATATTCTTCTGTATTGTCTTCTTCCATTCCCTAAACTAATTTCCAAAGTTTTTGGAGACTGGGAACTTTATGCTTTGCTTGGAGCCTCGGGAACGATTCCAGTGACTGACTTTACTTAAATGCTTTATAATCATGGAAAGGTCACATTAGCGGTGATGACACAGAAGGGCAATCAGCTGAATGTTTGCACAGAAATATTGCATATTCTTAGTGAATATCAAAATTCAGAATAATTCATGAATAATTCAATGGACCCAATATTATCTATCAGTGGTTGTAAACCATAATTGGTTGGCATTTACTTTACTAATACACTGTAAATCATAAACTACTATTTTTGTGCTGTTTTTACCTTTTTGCATCTCCTCCAGCCTTCTTCAGCCATTTCCTATCTACATGTGTTTGCCCCTAGCATTGACTGCACAACATTGCGTTCCGACAGTGACAGCGGTGTACCAAGCCTACGTAATCTGTGCCAGCACAGCCGCTTGTAGTTTCCACCAGGGGTGCACACATGCTTAGGCACGTCAGGCATTTGGATGTTCATTCATTTCATTGGCCGGAATAACGCACTCAGGCGCATTTAACAGCTTTTTCTACTGAAATGCTCTCCTCCTGGGCAGGCATGTGATGTTTTTTTCCTGCCTCTAAATACCTGTCAACGTCTATGTGTGCATGGCCACATAGGCAAACATGGAGGGGCGTTAAGAGGCATATTTAAAAAAAAAAGCCAAACGTCCTTAAAAGTGGTGTTATTCAAGCCCAGTGTGCATGAGACCATATAATGCACTGTTGTACAGTAAACTCAGAATAAACAGCATTTAATCTGAAAAGAAAGCATCTCCTTTCTTCTCCACTACTGGCTACTTTACTTGTCAGGACTAGGCTCTAGTTCTGGGCTGTCTTACCGCTTTACACAATTTATTACTGCTGAATACTGTAAGGAACCAATGGATATCTAAGAGGGGCATTTTGTGGGTAGAACTCTGCACAAGTATATGGAGGGGTCAGAATCACCATATTTAATTTTGGATAAAGAAAAACTTGACCAAGCCTACTAGAACTCCAGAAGATTTACCCCCCTTTATGACCAGGCTATTTTTTTGCAACATGGCACTGCATTACTTTAACTGACAATTGCATGATCATGCAACACTGTACACAAATAACATGTATGTCTTTTTTCCCATAAATAAAGCTTTCTTTTGGTGGTATTTGATCACCTCTGCGTTTTTTATGCTGTAAAAAAAAAAAAATAAAGACTGACAATTCCGAAAAAAAAAAAACCACAAAATTTTTCACTTTCTGCGATATAACATATCCAATTTAAAAAAACTGCCCCCCCCCCCCAAATTTCTTCATAAATTTAGGCCAATATGTATTCTGCTACATATTTTTGGTTAATAAGAATCCCAATAAGTGTATACTGATTGGTTTGTGCAAAAGTTATAGTGTCTACAAACTATGGTATGTACAGTATTACAAAAAAGTGAGTGCACCTTTCACATTTTTGTAAATATTTTATTCTATCTTTTCATGTGACAACACTGAAGAAATTACACTTTGCTACAATGTAAAGTAGTGAGTGTACAGCTTGTATAACAGTGTAAATTTACTGTCCCCTCAAAATAACTCAACACACAGCCATTAATGTCTAAACCGCTGGCAACAAAAGTGATATGTTATACAAGAGTTATACAAAAGTGTTATACAAGCTATACACTTACTACTTTACATTGTGAACTTTTGTGAGATACTGTATATTAGAATTTTTATTTCTTTATTGATTTTTTTTAATACTAATTAGTGGCGATCAGCGACTTATAGCAGGACTGCGATATTGAGGCGGACATTCAGACACTAAATGACACTTTTTGGGAACTAGTGACACGAATATAGTGATCAGCGCTAAAAATATGACACTGGCTGGGAAGGGGTTAAACATCTAGGGTGATCAAAGTGTTAAATTTGTGCCTAGCCAGTTTTTCGGTGTACTGTGTGTGGTGCTTTTACTAAGGGAAGTGATCGATTTTATTCTCTGCTTTGCAGGGAAAGAAAATCCATTGCTTCTCCACTGACAGGACAGAGCTCTGCCTTGTTTAGAGGCAGAGCCCTGTCCTGTGTGTCTTCCCAACGATCAGCGGGTGCCTACAAACTACAGAATATATATAGTGGAATTTATTTTTTATACCACTAATGGCGGTGATCAGTGACTTATAATGGCTGCAATAGTGTGGCGGACAATCTGACACTAACTGACGCTGGAGGGAAGTGACTAACTGCCACTGAGGAGTGACATTAATACAGTGATCAGTGATAATACTATACACTGTCACTGTACTAATGACAAAGTCGGAGAAGAGGTTAAAATCTAGGGTGATCAAGTGGTTAAATGCGTGCCTAATTATATTTAATATGTGAACGTATGTTGCTCTTATTAGTAGATGTCTTTGTTTCTCGTCCCTGTTTTGCATTGAACACCAGAATTGCATTGAACACCAAAATTTGCCATTGAACACCAGAATTGGCAGGTTCACCACTGGCGCTCTGTGCTTTTCACAGATGAGAGTAGGTTCACCCTGAGCACATCTGACAGACATAAAAGGATCTGGAGAAGCCATGGAGAACATTATGCGGCTTGTAACACTGTTCAGCATGACCAGTTTGGTGGTGGGTCAGTGATGGGGAGGAATATCCATGCCACCCTAACTGTCATTAGGTATCGGGATGAAATCCTTGGACCCATTGTCAGACCCTACGCTATGCAGTGGGACATGGGTTCCTCCTGGTGCACGACAATGCCCGGCCTCATGTGGCGAGAGTGTGCAGCCAGTTTCTAGAGGATGAAGGAATTGATACCATTAAATGGCCCCCACGCTCGCCTGACTTAAATCCAATAGGTCAGCTCTGGGACATTATGTTTCGGTCCATCCAATGCCACCAGGTTGCACCTCAGTCTGTTCAGCAACTTAGTGATGCCCTGGTCCAGATCTGGGAGGAAATACCCCAGGACACCATCCGTCATCTCATTAGAAGCATGCTACGACGTTGTCAGGAATGCATACAAGCATGTGGGGGCAATACAAACTAATGAGTACCATTTTGAGTTGCTGCAAAGAAATTTCAGCAAAATGGACTGCCCGCTGCGCCATTTTTTCACTTTTTATTGGGGTGTCTTTGAAAGCAGCCCCTGTAGGTTGATCATTTTCATTTCCATCAAACGATGTGGCATCCCTTCGTTCCTAACACATTACCCAGTCCATATCAGTATAGATATCCAGCATGATATTTTCCCCATTGAGACCTGATGTGTTTTCAAAGTGTTCCTTTTATTTTTTGAGCAGTGTATACTTCATTTGAGGGCAGTAGTGACCCATATACCACAAATAAAGCTTATTCTGCGTGTTTTCACACTTTTTTCTTTTAAACTCACCAGGAGTTCCCTGGTCTCAAGGGTTCCTTGGGAGTAAAAAGGTTGAGAAAGGCTAAATTGAATGTTTTTAAAATGAAAAATTTCTAATGAAACTCTACTAGTGTATGGATAACTTTAGTATGTAGGGTATCCTAACAGGAGACATGTAGAGACACTTGAATTTTTGTTCCTCTAGCCAGGAGTTGCTTCTCGGCAAGCCACAGACATGGAGGTCTAACATTTACAAAGTTCCTGTTCCCCAATAGCAAGGCAAATATCTAGAGCCTTATTTGTTTGCACTTCAACAGCCCCTCACTTTAAAATATCTCCCGATTTTCAATGGCAAGGAGCTCTTCTTCAAAGCCAAGAGATTCTCTAACTCAAAATAATCAATTCTGCTATTAATATAAAAACTGCTAGAATTTATTATTTTCTTTGTAGACCCTGCAATGGTCTTTTAAAAAGGTCACTAGCGTACATTCATTAATTCATCACCATGATGAGTTGTAAGTTCTCATTACTTCCTTCCAAGTGATCTGCATGGCTGCAGCTAATAATTTCACTTTATTTCCAGGTGCTAAAATTAATTTGGAGGGATCGACATGAAGGCGAGCGCTTGTACTTTTCCATGGCTCAAACGCCACTGAACAAATTATTTGTACTTCCTTTATAAAGGGTAAACTGACCATGCAATTATATTGGGGGGAAAGCTGTGCACGTAAACCTTTAAGTTACAGCATGTATGTGGGAAACGGAAGTTATGGCACTGTAAAAATTGAGTAACCTTAAAGTGTATCTCCACGTTTTCAGCCAAATTGGGATAACACTTACTTTTTATTTATCACATGTCCCCATTCATAGAAGAACAGCAACAAAAAATGAAAAATTGCTGCTTACCATTTTCTTTGGAGATGCTCTTTTCTGGGCACTCCAACAACAAATAAATTCTAGGTAGTTCATTTTTTTTCATGAGGGTGCTGGGCAGTTGTGTTTGCAGGCAGATTTTAATAACTAGACTTGCATACGGTCTGTCCTAACTAGGCTAAAGGCTGGGCTTCCTTCATTGCATGTTAATGAGGACATACTTAGGGCAAGGCTCATTCTAATAGTGTTCAAAAAACCTTGCAGCCAGCCATGACACATCCTTCTGAGAAACACAGAAAAGTTAATAAACATTAAGGTGTAGCTAAAGGCAAAACCTATTTTCTGTCTCATAGCCAAAACAGGAAGTGAGTGGAAATTCCTCCACAGTGAGGGAATCCCAGGGTGTCACCAGGGTCTACAGAACTAGTGTCTCCATTGGAAGATTTCTCCTCTGTTTCTGTTCTGATGTCAACTCAAGATTTGTGGTTTCCTTTTACTTTGGGTGCACTCACATTCAGGGCAGCCATCAGAAATTTTGGAGCCCATTACACAGCTTTAGGCATAGGCCTGGGCCCAGGGCCCCCCACCCGCCTGACCACCAACATTGCCCAGGACCTGCCCACTGGCCATCCCACCACAAATCCGACAGCCCCACATATTCAGCAAAGAGACATCCCCATATATTCAGCAAAGAGACAGCCCAATCCAGCATAGAGATGGCCCAATCCAGCAGAGACATCCCCATATATTCAGCAAAGAGACATTTCCATATAGCAAAGAGGCAGCCCAATCCAGCAAGGAGACATCTCCATACATTCAGCAAAGAGATATCCCAATCCAGCAAACAGACATCCAATTGTAGCAAAGAGACAGCCCAATACAGTAAAAATACATCCCCATCCAGCAAAGAGACAGCCCAATCCAACAAAGAGACAGTCATAGCCCAATCCAATAAAGAGTCATAGCACAGGTCCCATCCGGAAACAATGTCAATCAATTTACCAAAAATGCAATGTCTAACAACTTGTCCACAGTAAGCAGTCAGGCAGACTACATTCAGAGCAGCTCTTTCACCTGGCTGAGCTGCGACTGGCGCCCAAACTAGCATCCGGATTGAGGTGGAGTGCAGATGATATCACTCAGTTTTCCCCTCTCTCAGGCTGCAGCCAGAACAAAGTAAGCTGCATCAGCTAACATCGCAGCCATCCTGCTAAAGCAATAGTATACAGAGAGTGCTTCTCCCTCACTGTCTCTGGCAGAGGTGCCGAAATATGCAAAGCCCTGGCTGTTACTATACAGTAAGTTAACAACAAGTTGGTTTGGCGTCCAAGCCCCCAATATGTGTATGGGCTGCCCCCCCGATGGCGGCCCTACTCCCATTTGCAAATGCACCCTGCCCGTGATTACCTGCAAGAACCCCAGCAGGGGTTCCCGCAATTAGCTGCAAGTAGGCAGCCCCATTGAAAGCAATGGGAGGCTGCTGGCTCTCGCAGCTAGTTGTGCCCATTCACATGTAATTACTCATACTGCAATCACATGTTAGTAATCGACCCTGGACACAGATTGCCTATGTCCAGGACTAATCATCCTCGCATTTAGTCACTGCCTGCGAGATTACATGTGAGTAGGCGCTATTAGATGCGGGAACCAGCAGCCCCCCATTGCTTTCAATGGGTTGCCTGGTCGCAGCTAATTGCTGGGGTTCTCACAGGTAATTGCAGGCAGGGTGCATTTGCAAGTGTGAATGCACCTTTTAACTTTCAATGATAACCGTAAACAGTACAAATAGAGAGGGTGAATTTCCCTCAGGGGGGCACAGACAGCAATAGAAACATGATAAAGATGAAAAAGGTTTTGCCTTTAGTTACATTTTTTCTTTTTTGGGGTGGTAGCAAGGAAGTCATAGCTCTTTTGAAGTATTTCTAAAATCCGGGTTACATTGCAGTGAGAGAGGCAGTTAGGGTTAAGTTTGGTTTAAAGAGACTCCTAGCCGTGGTAGTAGGTGCAGGCAGGGTGTGTGTCAGGCTGGTTCGTAGTGAATACCCAACCCAGCACGGACCCTGACCCTTATGTTTCTACCCCTGCTGACACTGGAAGGAGTGCCAGAGCAAGTAAACATGGCTTTATACAGGTACACAGACATTTATATTTCATGGCATATTGGCGTCCTGCTTTAGCCATTTTTTTTACCTACTTTTGCTTTTTGCAGTCATACCTTCATATTCAAAGATGTTACTATGTCGATTTGTCTTTAAAATAAATAAAAATACGTGACCATAGTCATGTGCGTTGCTTGAACTTGCACTTCTTTAATTTTTTTCTACTCTAGAAAACTAGGCCTACCCTCTAAATATTCCCCATAAATATCATGATCTGATATTAGAGCAGTATAGATCTGAACTCGTGACCTGAACGCTGCAAAGCAGCAGTGCAAATCAGTGAGAAGAGAAGATGCAGTTTGTTCTCCTAGTTCCTAGTACCTAGGACTGAGGTAGAATTACCAGATGATGCAGACATGAATTACAGACAGACACAAACCAAATACGTATGAAGTATACTTGGCTGTTTATAACAATGGTCCAACTTGGACACATAACACACAACATTTGGTCATGGCAGCACATGAAAACATTTCCTAATTACGCTCCACCACTATTGACATCTCTGATTAAAAAAATATATATACATCAAAAAGATTCTGACACTAATTACGCATTTAGTAATTATTCATCGTGGTGTTGTTGTGTTACCAGGAACATGATTGGCCTAGCAAAAAGAACTGGAGGCTTGAGGGGACATGGCTCATGTAGAAGAAAGGAATGCATTATGTTATGAAATAATAGGCAGGAGGCCATAAGAAAGTATACAGGGGATAGCTAAGTAACTGGTAGTCATAGGTGGCCTATACATGCAATGACATGGCCAATCTAGCATCTGTCAATAGGGCCAGTCTATCTGAGAGTATCAATGAGCTGATGCGGGCTTAATCAGCTTTCTTCTAACTCTCCTGCAGGTGGCGTCCCAAACTTGCCAAACTTGGCCTTGGTGTTTTATATGCAGCAAATCAAGGCCTCTCCACTCTATAGACCTAGGAGGGAAGACATACATCTAGTTGTCATGCAATGACAATGATGGCTCCTTTGCTTAGTTATATTGAAGGCAAGCAAGAGAAATGGCCTTTATGGAAGATGTAAGGACATTTGTGCTGTAAATTGGTTAGCACACTGGGGGACAATTTAATCAGCCTGCAGTACTATAATGGGACTGGGGAACATGGCTGGGATAGATTATCAGCAACCATCCAACTGACAATCTATCCAAACAGTATCCACAAGAAAAGAAGAAAATTGTAATGGTCAATAGTCTTAATGTTACTATGAATTATGGAAGGAAAAAGTATTTTTAGTTAGCAGTGGAATAGCAGCAGAGGATGCAGAAATGGCACCAGAGTAGCATGACCTCAGTAGGGCAACTGTGATTGATTCAAAAATATCTTTTGGTAAGCAAGATTTTTTAGACACTTCAACTTCCCTCTTGTGGTGCACCCCAGAATTCTATTACGGAAAGTGAACTGAATTTTGTGGTGCATTACTAAAGGGACCACCAGCAGGAGGAAGGAGGTCCTAATTCCTATTTCTTTAGTTAGACCCCATTTAGAATACTGTGCCCAGTACTGGAGACTTGCGTTACAAAATGAAATTTAAATAATAGAATGAGCCCAGAGATGAGCAGTAATAATGGTGAAAGTCTGAGGTATTAAACATATCAGGTGAGACTGCAGGAACCTAACATTAATCTCTAAGAAAAGTGTTGCTCTGTTATTAAGCTCTCATGCAGTGAAAGATCCTACATGTTGAAAAAAAGGGATTTTATTAAAACTTACCGTAAAATCCTTTTCTTCGAGTTCACTGACAGACGCAGCTCTTCATTGACTTTATGGGGTTTTATGTTCGTCCAACTAGGAGTTAACTAGGCAGGGAAAAGAATCAGCTGGCCCCTCCCCTGGGGGCCATCCTCTCTTCCTACATCAAACCCCCTCACAGTATAGCTCTTCAGTTCGTACACAAGCCGTACCAAAACAGAGCCCAGAGGGGTGGGTGCTGCGTCTGTCAGTGAACTCGGAGAAAAGGATTTTACGGTAAGTTTTAATAAAATCCCTTTTTCTCCTTACGTTCACTGACAGACGCAGCTCTTCATTGACTTTATGGGGATGTCCCCAAGCTGTGTCAAAAAAGAGGGGTGGGTAAACGCAAACAACAGTACCCAACTGAACCTCTGAGGAGGCGCCAGTCGCGCCTACACTGCCGCCTCAAGAACTTTGCGGCCAAAAGCAGCATCCGAAGATGCAAACACATCAACTTTGTAAAACTTAGTGAAAGTGTGAACCGAGGCCCAAGTGGCCGCCTTGCACACCTGTGTCTGAAGGCCCAGGAAGTACTAACCGCCCGGGTAGAATGAGCCGTGACCGGAAAAGGGGGAACCTTGCCCCGAACGGAATACGCGTGGGTCACGGTTTTTCTAATCCACTGAGAAATCGTAGCCGAAGAGGCCGCCAATCCTTTGCGCGGGCCCTCTGGCAGAACAAACAAGGCGTCAGCCTTTCGAAAGGGAGCTGTAGTAGCCAAGTAAACCCGTAAGGCCCTAACTACGTCCAAGGCATGCAATTCGAATTCCTTCGGGTGCGATGGACGCGGGCACAATGAAGGCAGAACAATATCTTCATTGATGTGAAAAGAAGAGACTACCTTCGGGAGAAAGGAAGGAAGGGGTCGCAAGTTCCGCCAGAACGCTGGGGAAGGAAGGAAAGAGGGCTTCCAT
>BLSH010213158.1:2956644-2968116 GCA_018402905.1 Glandirana rugosa | reverse complement strand
CTTGCCAGTTCTCCACACCTGGGATGTAAATCGCTGAGATCGCCGGAACGTGAAGTTCCGCCCAACGCAGAATCAGAGCTGCCTCCGCAGCCGCCGCTGGGCTCCGTGTGCCGCCCTGATGATCACATACGCCACCGCCATGGCATTGTCCGATTGAATTCGGATCGGACGGCCCTGCAATCTCTTTGTCCAATGAAAAAGACACAGCCTGATTGCTCTCAGCTCCAGCACGCTGATGGGCAGGCGGGCCTCCTGGGCCGACCAACGACCCTGGGCTGATAGCTGTCCCAGGACTCCACCCCAGCCCTTCAGGCTGGCGTCCGTGGTGATCACCGTCCACTGAAGGGGGAGAAACGACTTCCCCTGAGTGAGGGCCGAGTCCCGAAGCCACCAGGTCAGAGACGCCCTGGTCTGAGGGCCCAACCGGATCGGAAGATCCAACGACTGGTGGGACTTGTCCCACTGAGCCAGAATTGCTCGTTGAAGCAAACAAGTGTGACTCTGGGCAAAAGGTACCGCCTCGAAGGACGAGACCATGAGCCCCAGCACCCTCATACAGAACCGCAAGGAAGACCGACGGTGCGATAGAAGGGTGCGCACAGCCGACTGTAAGCCCAGTAGCTTTGTCGGAGGGAGAAACACCTTCACCTGTTCTGTGTCCAGGATGAGACCCAGATACTCCAGACGGCAGGAAGGAGACACTGACGACTTCTTCAGGTTGAGTAACCAGCCGAAGTCCAGCAGGGAGGCCATTGTGATGTGCACATTCTCCTCCAGGGTAGATACAGAGTCCACTCGCAGGAGCAGATCGTCCAGGTAAGCCACTATGGCAATGCCCCTCTGACGCAGCAACGCCAACACCGGGGCTAGCAACTTCGTGAACACCCGGGGTGCGGAGGTCAGGCCGAAAGGGAGAGCTACAAATTGAAAATGGGAAAATCCCCAATAGCGAACCTCAGGAAGCACTGATGGCGTGGATGGATGGGTACATGGAGGTACGCATCCTTTATGTCCAACGATGTCAAGAATTCCCCCTGGTGAAGGGCGGCCACAACCGACCGAACAGACTCCATCCTGAATTTTCGCGCCCTGACAAACTTGTTCAGGGCCTTCAGGTCCAGAATGGGCCGAAAACCGTCCCCTTTCTTGGGAACCACAAAAAGATTTGAGTAAAAACCTCGAAATCTCTCTCCTGGGGGAACCGGTACAATCACTCCCTGGTCTGAGAGGGCCTGTACCGCCCTGGAAAGGGCCTGTCTGCGCTCCAGCGGGAGGTTTAAATTTGATGGGAAGAACCTTTCTGGGGGTAGAGTGATGAACTCTATACTGTATCCGGTGGACACCACCTCCCAGAGCCAGTGGTCGGAAATGTGAGCCAGCCACCGATCTGCGAACCCCAGAAGACGTCCCCCCACCCAACACTCGGGTGAGGGCAACCCATCAGGCTGAGGAAGACTTGTCTTCCGTCTTTTCTGTTTTGCGCTGCCACTGCCGACGTCCGGCCCCTGCAGCGGCCTTACTGGAACGGGTCCCCTTGCCTGTCGTGCCAGATGGACGAAAAGGCTTCTTCTGACCTGACGTAGAAGGCTCCTGCCGACGGCGAAATTCACGCCTGCGGGGTTCCGGGAGGAAGGTACTCTTACCACCCGTGAAATCCTTGATGATTTCATCCAGACGCGAGCCAAATAGACGCCCACCCTGAAAGGGGAGGTCAGCCAAACCTCTTTTGGACGCGTGGTCACCCGAGCAGGAACGCCGATATAGATATTCTGGACAGTAAAGGCAGAACATCCACGGCCGCATCACAGAGGTAATTAATCCCCTGGAGCAAATACTCAGCCTTCTGCGGCGCCTCCATCAGGAGACCGCCAACCAAGTCCTTCCTAAGTTCCTCCATGCAGTCAGAGAAATGCTGTGCTGCCATGGCCGCAGCCAAAGCAGGTCGCACAGCAGAGCCCGCATTCAAGAACAGGGACTTCAAAAGTGCCTCTGTCTTTCTATCAGCGGGATCCTTGAAGGAAGGGGTCCCTTCTATAGGAATGGTAGTCGCCTTGGTAAGGCGTGCAATGGGTGGGTCCACCACAGGTGATTCCCATTTCTTCAGGAAACTCTCCTCAAAGGGATAACGCACGGCAAAACGTGCAGTCAGTGAGGAGGAACGCTGAGGGTGTGGCCATTCACGATATAGGAAATGGTCAAAGAATTCATTGTAAGGATAGGCCTTGGGGGGCCTAGAAGACCCGCATCCAGCTGCAACTTAGTGCGAATGCCAGCGATAATAGTGACAACCAGCACTTTTATTTGGTCAGCAGCTGGCTCCTGGTCCCCCTCAGTTAACACACTGTCACCACCTGTCTCCTCTTCAGACAGGTCCCCCGGGGTCCCTGAGACCCTGGAGGCTACCTCCGGCTCAGAATCATCCCCTGAGGATAAAGGAAGGGGACGCTTCCTGGGGACCCGCGGAGCGGCGTCCCCTTGTGGAAAAAACTCAGAGAACACAGCCCGCAGCTGGGTGAGAAAAGCCCCTTGGTCAGACTGTGTGGCTGCTGATGCCACCTCAGCAGGTTCAGCAGGGAGATCAGCCATTGCCAGGAATGACACAGGGATGTAAGGGACGCCCCGCACACAGCCACACACCCACAGGGAGTCAGAGGACAGCACCCCACCACCACCAGCACCCGGAGGGAGCCCAGCTATACTTGCAGTTCCAGCTGCCTTCTAGCGCAGATCGACTGAAAGAGCTGCCCCTGTCAGCGCCGCTTCTGTGAGGAGAGAGAGAGAGCTGCAGTCACGTGTAGAAAAGCAGAGCATGCAGTGAAAATGGCCGCCAGGAAACACTAGAGGCCGAAACCACCTCACAGACAGCGTGCAGTACCGAAAATGGCCGCTCCGAACGCTAGAGGGAAAGCCCCATAGACTGACAATGTCCGAGGCTACGGCAAAATGATCCGGATGAGAAGGCCGAATGATCGCACAGTGCTGGGGGGTGGGGGGCGAGGTGTGGCAGGGGGCAAACTGGAGGACTGATCCCACCGGTGGCTACCCCGGACAAGTCGTCGTTACTGCGAACGCACAAGTTTTGCGGACGTCGGGCCCTCTTCACACCCTGTGACGGGGGGAAGGTAGGGCGCTCACTTACCGGTCCGACGCCACGGTAGCCACCAGAAAGCAGACTTCGCGCCCTTGGCGGCGGTATGCTGCAGGCCCAACCTCACCCTGCCGAACGCATCGGTAAAGGGGACCAACAGGGGCATTTCATCCCGGGCCTCCCGCACGGAACGGGTAAGATGCGCCGGGTCCCCCATAGCGGGACTGGCGTCGCATCATGTTGGCCAGGTCGGGGAAAGAACAGAGCTCCAGGACTCTCTATGCCCCGACCGGCTTCTTGATAGCAGATCATCTTGATTGCAGTAAAAAATAAAAAATAAAATAAAAAATGGTCATATCAGGACCGCAGTTCCCTATAGGGAAGCCAGGTCAACTCCTTGCGAACTAGGCATTGAAACTGAAGAGCTATACTGTGAGGGGGTTGGATGTAGGAAGAGGGGACGGCCCCCAGGGGAGGGGCCAGCTGATTCTTTTCCCTGCCTAGTTAACTCCTAGTTGGATGAACATAAAACCCCATAATGTCAATGAAGAGCTGCGTCTGTCAGTGAACGTAAGGAGAAATACTCCCAATAACATGAAAAATAAATAAAAATAATCTCTTTGCTGGAAATTATACAAAGTATAATCCTAACTATAATAATGTGATTTAAAAATAAATATACAACACCCCATCCTTCAGTGATACAGTGCCCATATACAGTATAAGTCCCAATCAACGTAAAAAAAATGTGCTCAATCCATGGTATTATTCCACTCCCTGTGTCACACGTGTTCATGCTATACTCCCAACACCTCCAATTGATGATTAGTGTAAAACACTAAGTCACATCCAACCTACATCTTTATGGGGTAATGAACCTCAGTCATTCTGCTCTACCCCACCCAGGACCGGCCAATCTCCACTTTACTCCAAATTCATCACGACTCCGCAATATGATTTGCCACAACCTTCCTGGGACTGATTATCGGCCACTGGTCAGCTTGCCAGTCTACCTTCTTCAGCTCTGGGACCCGAACTCTGTGTCTGGGCCCCTGCAGGACGGGATCAGATCGGAGGGGCTCAACATAGCGCGGCTCCAGTGAGTCCCCAGCCTTCCTGGGGCCTATGCGTTTTCTGTACTAGTGGGGACCCCCTTGATTACCCGCTCTTAATTCCTGTATATCCTCGCTTCCCCGGCTTGCAAAGTGCAGGGCTAGCCCTACCAGCACTACAGTAGACTTGGTGTCTTCCCCCAACCTGCTGTGGGTGTGCTCCCCCCCCCCCCATCCGGGCTGCTATATCCTGATCTAGACTCTCCATCTCATGGGCTCCAAGAGCAAGGCCAGAAAATCCTGTGCGCCTGCCCATCCTTCCTCCTCCCCATCGACGCTTCCTAAGGCCTCGCTGGTGGGTAAACTTCAGGCTTTGCTGAACTAACCATGGTGCCTGGACCATCCGCTGGGGGTCCCCAATCCCCCCCCCCCTGTCCCAGGACAGCACTGCAGTTATCCTCGCTGCTATTGAGCAAAGTAGCTCTGCTAAGTTGGTCCTTATAAGAAACAACCTGGACAAAATCAGGGGCAGACTGTCAGAATCCAAAGCCAGGATCTCTGCCACTGAGGATCTCACGGCCTCTCATACGAACATTATTGCGGACTTACAAGACACCGTCCAATTGCTCGTCTCCAAATTGGACGACGCCGAAAACAGAGCCAGATGCAACAACGTCCAGGTTCTGGGCCTCCCTGAGGGGGAAGAGTGGGACCACCCAGCACTTTTTGCCGAAGACTTCTTCAAAAATCTCCTGGGCCTTACGGATCTCCCACCAACCTACATGGTCGAACGCGCCCACTGGGTGCCCACGGGCTGAGCCTTCCCTGGTGCTAATCCGAGACCCTTTCTGGTCCGCTTCCTCAATTTTAGGGACCGGGACAAAATCATTTCTGAAGCACGTAAACATCTACTCTCGCTCACGGCAGTTCCTCTATTATGCTCTTCCCGGATTTTTCGGCAGAACAACAGCGCAAGAGGAAGACGTTCAGCGAGGTCCTCAGGCGCCTACGCGAGAAAGGCATCAAATACAGCATGCTATACCCCAGCTGCCTCAGGGTCCCGTACAATGGGTCAGTCCGCTTCTTTGATACCCCCCATCTGACACAGACGACTGGCTGAACACCCTGAAATAATCACCGACCTTGGTATTGGCATCTCACTCCCCCTGAAGTGAGCCAGCGTTCTCAGGTCCAACTATGCCTTTATCCTATGCTACTCATCCCTTCCTAACGGAGATGCTTCGTGGACTAGAACACTAGGTTACACCTGGTTTCTCCCTTGCAGTAGCAGGAGAATCATTCCAGTTCTTCCCTCTTTTCATCTTCCGAGAAGTGACTTTGGTCTCCTGTGTGGATCAGCACTCTGGAGGTCCTATACCGGGATTAACAGAAGATTCTTTCTCACACCGGTTTGTTTTGTTGTTTCGGGACTGAAAACTTCTAGCCTAGTTATGTTGGGGTCTTGGCTGGTTAGTAGGGGTTTTTCACTTGTGTTTCTATTATTTTTTATTAACAATTTGCTCACGACTCTCTATACAATTGGTTTCAGGGTAAGCCTATCATGCTACAATCTGTATCCACTCAGTGGGGGCTAGAGCTGCACGATTAATCGTATTAAGATCGCGATCTCGATCTACCCCCCCTGCGATCTCCATTGGGCATTACCGCGATTTTCAGTGCAGTTAAAGGGATCCGACTTGAGGGGCGAATCAGCGCGACTTGACAGTAAGTGCCTGAAGCCTTTTGAAGTCGGAGCGACTTGAGTCTCAGGGGAGGCAGCCAAGTCTGGGCAGACAGCCAACTTCTGAGTCATCATTGATAAAAGAGATACTTCAAAGGCATTGAACTCTGAGTGAACTCCCCTTGTATAGATGTTTGGTTTAACCATTTAAAGACAAAATTTTTCTTGACACTTGCTGTTTACAAATAAAAATCCATTATTTTGTGCTTGAAAATGACTTAGAACCCCCAAACATTATATATATTTTTTTTAGCAGAGACCCTAGAGAATAAGATGGCGGTTGTTGCAATATTTTATGCCACACGCTGTTTGCGCAGCAGACTTTTAAACGCAATTTTTTTGGAAAAATTACCCCTTTCAAAAACCTAAACAGTGCTCTTAGACCAATTTTTTTTATATATTTAATATATTACGCCGCGAGAATCGTGAGAGAATCATGATCTTTATTCTAAGCAAAAAAATCATGATTCTCATTTTGGCCAGAATCGTGCAGCTCTAGTGGGGGCCCTCAGGTAATGTCAAATTCTCAGTTTACATGTATGCTGTCTTTTACCTATGGCTCTTACCGGGGTTAAATTAGTCTCGTGGAACGTGCGAGGCCTCAACGATAAGTTCAAATGGTCATTAATATTTAAATTCTTAGCCTCGCACAAACCCCGCATACTTTTTTTTCAGGAGACACATCTCACGGTCTCCCGAATCCTGGCCCTGCGCAGGCCCTGGGTGCGGCAGGTCTTCCATGCCACATATTCCTCTTATTCTACAGGGGTCTCGATTCTTATTAATAAGTCCCTCCCCTGCAAAATCATTAAAATAATCACGGATCCTGGTGGGAGATTTATTATTCTTTTGATTGAAGTCTATTCCTTAGCGTGGGCCCTTGTAAATGTATATTTGTCCCCACCAATGGATCACAGTTTACTATATACTATTTCTGAAAAGCTGGCCCCCCTTCTAGCCTCTCATGTTATTATTGCGACAGACCTTAATGCAGTCCTAGACGCAGCCCTAGATTCCTCTAACCCTAACCGTACAGCATCTGTGGAACTGAGGGGGTGGGTTGACACCTTTGGTCTTGAGGAGTTGTGGCGATGGAAGCATGCTGACACCAAGGCATTCTCCTGTATGTCATCCACTCATAAATCTGGTTCCAGGATAGACCTTGCTTTTGGTAGTACTCAGGTCTTAACTATACTTTCTGGGGCCTCGTACCTTCTGGCAGGACGCTCGGACCACTCACCCCTGGAGTTAAGTCTTCAGGTGGGAGAGCGGAGAGACTCTGGAGCTTGGAGACTAGCACCTAGATGGATTCAGTATGAGAAGGTGTCTGAAATAATCACTCCACAAGTGGATCTCTACTGGTCGGTTAATGAAGACAGCTCCTCACCAGAGATGGTTTGGGATGCCTTTAAGGCCACAATTAGGGGATGTTATATTGCAGCTATTAACGCTGCATGGTCTGACTAGAAAGCCACCACAGCACAGCTAGAGTCTCAGGAGGCTGACACCTCCGTGGCTTTCGCTGAACACCCCTCTCCAGATAGGTTTTTACATCTGGCTCAGGCTAGAAGGGAGTTGACCCTGCATTTTACCTCTCTTACTCACTCTGATGCTAAAGTGCTAGCGGACAGACTGTTCGAGTCGGGGGACAAAAATGGCCATCTCCTAGCTAATTTAGTAGCAGAACCCCAGTATCAGACGGTAGTCTCTGAACTACTGCGTGTATAGACACCCCCAAGGCCAACCTGCAGGAGTTTGGTGCCTTCTTTGAGGAGCTCTACTGGCAACCGCAGTGTCTCCCCTCAGTTAATATCGTATCCGAGTTGCAGAAATAATCCCCACCAATTTTATTGGAGGAGGCGGGCCGATCTCCATTCATGAGGTGGAGTTGGCCCTTGCCTCCCTCCCTCAAAGACTCCTGGTCCGGATGGGCTCCCTGGAGACTGGTATCGGCAATATGCGGCAAAGCTAGCCCCTAGACTGCAAAGGTTGTACGCTCATTGCTTTGAATCGGGATCCTTGCCTTCTTCAATGTATAATGAACATATTGTTCTACTCCCTAAGCCTGGAAAGGACCCGAGACACTGCGCCTCCTATCGTTCCATTTCTCTGCTTAACTGCGACCTTAAAATTTTGGCTAAGGTCCTGGCTAACAGAGTGTTGGGTGTGCTGCCTGGCTTGATAGACATAGATCAAACGGGCTTTATGCCAGGCAAATCCACCGATATTAATTAAAGACGTGTCTTCACCCATCTACAGCTCCCCTCTTCCTCCCCCACCCAGTCGCGTGTGTTAGTCGCCTTTGATATAGAAACCACATTATGGGTGTCAGGTCCGAGCATTCCTAGATGAACAGTTTCCTGGAAAGTGGATTGGTCGTAGTGGGCCAGTTGAATGGCCCCCGAGGTCTCCCGATCTGACCCCCTTAGACTTTTATCTTTGGGGTCATCTGAAGGCAATTGTCTATGCTGTGAAGATACAAGATGTGCAGCACCTGAAACTACGGATACTGGAAGCCTGTGCTAGCATTTCTCCTGCGGTGTTGCTA
This sequence comes from Glandirana rugosa, assembly GCA_018402905.1. NCBI lineage: Eukaryota > Metazoa > Chordata > Amphibia > Anura > Ranidae > Glandirana > Glandirana rugosa. The sequence continues at coordinate 2,959,687 of BLSH010213158.1, read as the reverse complement.
TCAGTGTGTGAAGAGTGGGAGAAGAGGGTTGCATTGACAATCCAACACAATGGGCAGCACATTGAACACATTTTATAAGTGGTGTAAATAACTCATGAAAGAAAAAAGTTACGTTAAAACCAAGCACACCATTGTTTTTCTTGTGAAATTCCCAATCAGTTTGATGTGTCACATGACCCTCTTCCTATTGAAAAAACAAAAGTTGGATTCAAAATGGCCGACTTCAAAATGGCCGCCATGGTCACCACCCATCTTGAAAAGTTTCCCCCCTCACATATACTAATGTGCCACAAACAGGAAGTTAATATCACCAACCATTCCCATTTTATTAAGGTGTATCCATATAAATGGCCCACCCTGTATAACAGAAAATTACACTAAAAACCTAACATGCACAGTCCTGAGAAAAGAAGGGAAAATGGGAAAGATTGAAAGCATTTATTGTACGATAATCGGATCCTTAGTACAGAGCTTTCGAGAGCCGATCATGACAGTTCATCCGATATTATCCGTTCGGACATGCAAGAAAAATATTCTCGTACGATGCCCGATCTTACGATTTTCGTTTAACCAGTACAGTTACCGTTCAAAAAAGCAATACAAATACACTACAACACATTGCTTCCCGATTTTTTTATTCTGTTGTATGAGAATTTTTGTGACTTAAGTAAGCTCTTCCGATTCAATCTAAGATTAGCATGCAAATATGGACGCAGCAGCAGGACTCAGGAGTGCCCCTGCATGAGTGGCCCCATGGAAAACTCCTCTCCGTGGCGGCATTCGATGAAGAGGAGGAGCCAAGAGTGCCGCGGCGGAACCCCAGAAGAGGAGGATCAGGGCTTTTTCTTCCATCACTCCACCATGTTTCTGTGCTTTACTATTTCACTGATCAAACACTGAGTAAGCCATTTGTATGAACAGTAAGGGGTTGATTTACTACAACTGGAGAGTGCGAAATCTAGTGCAGCTCTGCACAGAAACAAATCAGCTTCCATATTTTTTTATCAAAACCTAATTGAACAAGCTGGAGTTAGTAGCTGATTGGCTGCCATGCAGAGCTGCACCAGATTTTGCACTCTCCAGTTTTAGTAACTCAACCCCTAAGGGCTGATTGGACCACCCATTATTCCCTATGGTGCAGCGGATGTCAGTGGATAGGTGTCTGCTGTCACCCGCTGGCAGGCCATCTGGTCCACTAGAAACAGACGGATGGGGATAAGCAGTCCGGCAGATCGGATCAGATGAAAATCGGATGGAAACGAACATGCAGTCCATTTCCACCCAACTGTCCCATAGAGGGCAGCGGCTGTGTCCATGTCAGCTCTGCATAGCGGAGCAGACAAGGACCTGTCATCTGCCTGTTCAGCGGGGAGATCCCCCGCTGAGCAGGCAGATCCGCTTGGACGGAATCCGCCCCATGTGATAGGGGCCTAAGTGTTTATAAAAAACAGGTAATGTTGTGGGGTTTTGCATTCAATTTTACATCAGAGACCAAAGGTTTAGCTTTATTCATGTTATCTAAGTGTGTAAATGTCCCAACAGTTTCTAAGGTGGTCCTTATAGCGCAGTCTTTCTCAACCTTTTAAACACAAAGCAACCCTTTAAATAACTTCAGGTTTCAGGGAATCTCTGCTAATATCTAGATCTTTCGCACACATTACATTAGTGTGCAGAGTAAGTTCACCATTATGAGAATAAATAAAAATCAGGAATGTGGCATTTTTAGTGTACTTTACATCAAAGATTGTACCATTGTGCCGCTGCATCAAGGACTATATCAAAAAATTATATTCAGTAATAATAATGAAAATAAAAGACTAAAAAAAGAAACTGTGAAAATGGTAGTCTTCCATCAAACTGGTGGTTAGTCGAGAAGTGTTCCCCTTAAATTCTTTGTCAGTAAAGTGTTACTTCACATTGATGGTCAGTGGAGAAGGATCTGTAAGATTGGTGATCAGTGGAGAAGGGTCTGTTAGATCGGTGGCTACTGGGAGAAGGGCCGCTTCACACTAATGGTGAGAAGGAGGAATGCTCCTTACAATGACAGTGGGAAGAAAGTTCCTTACCACTGGAGTTTGGTGGAAAGAATATCCCTATACATTGGTGGAAGTGGGAAGAACATCCCTTGCCATAGGTGTTTAGTGGGAAGAATGCCCCTTACATCGTAGGCCAGTAGGAAGTCTGTCTCTTACCATAGGTGCTTAGTGGGAAGAATGCCCTCGTACAGATAGCTAAAAAAGATCATTGGTGTTAATGGTGGTTTATTTGATAGGGTGAAATTGTTAATTGTTCAAGGAACCCCTAGCAACCTTAGGAGGAACTCTAGACTTCCACAAAACTCTGGTTAAGGAAAGGTGTTATAGAGTATAAAATAATCTCAATGGTAAGGAAATAGCTAAATGCAAAGCTATTTATGTTTGATTCCTGACATCTGTGTCAATGTCCTTTCGTTCCACTCATTCTTCCTCCTGCTCATGTAATCACAACACCATGGCTACAAATCAGATAAATGACTTTTAATTGTAAGCAGGTGTGATTATACTGCTCCTGACACACTTAGGCTGGGTTCACACTATCCGACAAAAAAACGGGCCGACTTTGATCCTACTTTGCTGTACGATTTGCGGTCCTACATAGGGTCAAAGTCGGACCGTTTGTCTGTGAACAGGGATCCGACTTTGATCCCGACAATGCCAGGCACTTTGTGCTCTGGGGATCTTGAAGGGGAAACTCCACGCCAAATTTTCAAAGAAAAAACTGGCATGGGGTCCCCCTCCAGGAGCATACCAGGCCCGGACCGTAACAGCCCTAGTTTCAGCCTAGGGACAAGTGTCTGTTTGCCAGGCTGAAACTGGGATACATCCTGGCGTTTAGCATGTCGTTTCATCCTAGTTTCAGCCGGGCAAAAAAACAGCCTATCACACTTGGGTCGGATTCACACAGTCCTCGTCATATTAGTGTGGACGAATGTTAATTTTCAGTAAATAGACTAAACATCGGTACCACAACACTAATGTACTCGTCCTCCTTCTTACTCACCTTG
>BLSH010213158.1:2935059-2955851 GCA_018402905.1 Glandirana rugosa | reverse complement strand
GTGCTCGGATAAGGGTCTGGTATGGATTTTTGGGGGGACCCCACGCCGTTTTTTTCGGCATGGGGTTCCCCTTAAAATCCGTACCAGACCAAAGGGCCTGGTATGCTCCTGGAGGGGGACCCCATGCCAGTTTTTTCTTTAAAAATATGGTGTGGAGTTCCCCTTCAAGATCCCCAGAGGACAAGTCGCATGCCAAAGTCGGATCAGTGAAGACACTGATACGACTTTGATCCGACTTCAATGCCTTTCAATGGGCTGAAGTAGGATCAAAGTCGGACAAAAGTAGTACAGGAACCTTTTTCAAAGTCGCTCCGACTTTGAAAAACACATGTCGGACCAGTTAAGACGGCTCTCATAGGGAATCATTGTTTTTGTGACGTAATGCAACTTGTGCTCCTCATGTCGGTCCGAGAATCGGACTAGTGTGAACCCAGCCTTAGCAAGTATAAATATAGCTGATCCTTATTACATAAATCACCACCACTCATATTTATCACAACAGCTGCCTTTGTATTGCACACTATCCAAAATTAGACCATGTGTAATGTCAAGAAAAGCCACAAATCCTGCTCCATTTTATGGGATTAGCCAGGTTACACGTAAGCAGAACCTCATTTAGCTTGTGAGGTTGTGCGTTTTACTTTTTTTATGTCAATGTCATCATACACCACAATCCCCATCAAACACCACCTGCAGTACTTTCCAAAAGGATGAACTAGACACATTCTAGGAATGTGCCAAGGGTTGTACTACTCAGAAATGTCTGTGACTTATTCATTGGACTTTCATGTGTATGTAAATAATAACAGGTCCCCTTACTGGCATGTGCAGAGGTCAGTTATTTGAGGGCTTCCCTTCTTCTCCTTTTATGCTAAGTTTTACAAATATTTGGTTAATAGTAAAATCTGTCAAAATTGCCATTCCAGTTGGGTTGGTAAACTTCTTTAGTCAAGATTCCTAAATGGTTCACTTACTTGTTTGCTTAAGCCTAGTACACATAGGCCGAATGTCGGGCGGCATCAGCCGGTTCAATAGAAACCGGCTGACATTCGGCCCGTGCATACGCAGCCGGTTCGAAAGAAGCTGGCCGAACTTCGTTTGAAGGGTCATGACCGATAAAGGTCTGCCAACTGACTCCCTGTCAACGCACTCAACCAATGGCTGAGACTGCTAAGCGGAGTGTTCTGGTAGAACACAATAGCACAGCAGGGGAGATCGTAGTACTAACATCGGATTGTTAGTACAGCGGCTCCAACTTGAGTGGTTGTTTTTTTTTAAGTTCAACCCACTGGGTTGAATGAAAAAAACACTAGTAGTATGTATGAGGCTTTAATCTACACCCAGTAATTGAACATGTAATTAACTGTAATCAAGACACCTATTTTGCCTCTAAAAAACTGCTGGTCAGTTCTTACAGCATTTGGATTCATTACATGAATACTGGCGATTTTAGACATCATCTATGACATCATGGACCACCAATCCATAAAAAAACGGTGAAAGTTCCTCCTCTCAGTGGCTACCTAATACTCTCCCCTAGCTTACCTTTCCTCTCTCTCTGCTCTGTCTATACTTGTTGCTCAATGCTTTTAATTCAACTGGATCTTCATAGGGTCTGGTCCCCCTGGTCACAGAACACCAGAATACACACCCCTATTTACTTATACTTAAGCCAACCAGATACCTTACACAGAATCAAGTGCTGGTCAGATGTAAAAAACCCCCACTATATGAACTATGGCAGCCTATTTTTATGGACATGTAAGATTTATGTGATCCCCCATTTCCAAGAAAGTAATGGGGTAATGAGCTATATTTAGTGTTTTAAAGTGTATTTTTACCCCAAAACATTTTTATTTCCTTCTGGATGGAGTAGGGAAGCGGTAATACCTCTGTTAGACCCCTTTCCCACAGAAAACAGTTTTCAGGCATTTTAGCGTTAGAAATAGTATTGAACGCTAATTGAAATGTATTAGTAATTGCCTGAAATCTGCCTCGAATGCCGCCCGAGTGCTTTCACACTGGGTCGGTGCGCTTGCAGGATGTTAGGAAAAGTCCTGCAAGCAGCATCTGTGGGTCGGTTTGGGAGCGCTGTATACATCGCTCTCAAAAAGCCCCTGCCCATTGCAATGAATGGGTAGCGATTCCAAAGTGCCCGAAAAAGCGCTTCAGAAGCACCGTAACACGGGAGTTGCTTTGGGGTTAAAAGCACCCCGCTAGCAGCCGAAAAGCGCTGCTTAAACAGCGGTAAAGCGCCGCTATAACAAGCGGCACTTTACCGCTAACGTGGCCCCAGTGTGAAAGGGGTCTTAGTTGAGTTTTTTTCCTGTCCAGTTCTGTTGATGTGATTTACCTCACTTTCTGTCCTACAGATGCAACAGGATGTGAGAAAAAAATCTATACAAAGTAAGAGGACCAGGTCTTTTAGACAGTTGTCAAAGGAAGAGGCATCTCTATTGGAAAATGTTCCCTCACCTCTTGTTCTAGTAACAACTTTATTTTAGTATATCTATAACTGTGTCAAAGGTCACCAGGAGAACTAAAAAGGGTAAATCTCATCAGCAAGGATGCAGACCGAGATTTTAACCCATCCACACACTATTCAAAACTAAAATAAAAAAGTGGGCTAAGACAAGCAGGTGGAATTATGCTGGCCATGAGACTATGGTGACAATGAACTACTCTGATGACAGTATGTAAAGAAAAAATGTTAAAAGTAAAAAAAGAACAAAGATTAAATATATTTTTTTTTACCTACTGTCACCAGTCACAGACACATCAGTCATATGATGATACTGTACTGCAATTTTTTCTTTTTTTTTTAAAAAAAACATTTTGTTTAATTCCTTCATTTTCCAAAAAAATTGTGACAAAATATTACAACTTCAAAAAACTCGCCATGCCTCTTACTAAATATCTTGGACTGTCTACTTTCCAAAAATGGATCATTTGGATGGTATTTGTACTGTCTTGGCATTTTAAGGCCACAAGAATTGAGATCAAAATTGATCAATTTTCAAATATATATACCATGGTTTGTAGACAGACTAAATAATATGCACTGATGTGGGTTATTTTTTAGCAGACTACATTTTGGCCTAAATTTATGAAGAAAGATTATTTAGCTGCAAATTTTTACAACACAAACTAAAAAAAATGTGTTTTTTCCTCTAAATTTCTGGTATTCTTTCATTTATATAGCGAAGCTCAAAGAACCCAGTGGTGAATAAATAACACTAAAAGAACACTCTATTTGTATAGAAAAAAAGTGATATAAATGTAATTTAGGTATAGTGTTGCATGACCGAGCAATTGCCAGTTAAAGTAACACAGTGCCAAATAGCAAAAAATGCCCCGCTCATGAAGGAGGTAAAAGTGTTTAATGGGCTATTCATTTTTTGTCTTATTGCTGGCTGGATTTCTACCTAAAAAAAGGAATGAAACAATAGGAATTTAAAAGGAGCCTTAGGCAAAATGAAAACATACAACGTGTATACATATTTTCCTTTGTCTGTTTCTGGATTTTGGATGATTTATTGTAAAGAAAAAAAGTAACGCTCCTCAACATGTTAAGATTTTAGTTGAAAACTAAACCAACATCTGAAAGCTTCTGAAAGCATCTCCATGTTGTAAACATCAAACTAGCCATTAAAATCAATGTTATTTGATTTAACTGTGACCTTTCAGTACAGAAATACTGTAGCAAAAAAAAAAATTAAAGTGCACAGAACCTCATAATAATATTTTTGGAAAGGCAGGAGAATGGCATGCATAACTCATAAACTAGGAGAAAAATATCTTCACTTGACTTTTTACCATCCAAATGGCAAAAGTCCAGATGCAGATTAATCAGACAAGAGTAGATTCCGAATATATTTACGCACTTTCCTCTTGTGACTTCTCCCTCCTTCTAGACAGCATCATATTTTCTTAGCACTCAGTCTCTGGGGAGCGCTAGTATTTTATAGCTATGTTCAGTGATTTTCCTCTTCTTGGCAGCTCAGAATATTTCCCAAGAGTCTACTTTGCATGCGGCATCTGAAGTCACGGCATCTGAAGTCACAGCATCATCTACTCCCCTGGATCAAGCCTATCTGCTTTCCTCACTTTAGATAGGCCCAGACTGGTGCCATGACACACTCTGTGGGATTTTTACAGACAACTGTCACCATTTCCCCGATTCCTGACTTTCATCTTATCGGAAAGTGATACATAGACAGAACGTCCAAGACAACCATCTGGATGAAAAAGCAGTCATGCCTAAGTGGTGGCATGGGGCTTTTTGTAGCATCTGGCACCACTACAATGCAGAGTGACGAAACAAAGGAGAAGACGTTTTGCGCCAAAAGCTGCCCTTTCCCCATGGGGAGTCCTATGCCTACCATTGCTTAATAATCTTCTACGTACATAGATGTGATAATTTAATACTGAGCAGTTACTGCATGGAAAGTCCTAGTACAAGCAGAGTCAGAAGGAAGAGGCATAGCAGATAGAGGAAAAGGACAACCCCCCCCCCCAAACAAGGGAAGGCAGGAATGAACATACACACATATAGTATCTCACCCCTCACATTTTTGTACATATTTTATTCTAACTTTTCATGTGACAATACTGAAGAAATGACACTTTGCTACAATGTAAAGTAGTGAGTGTACAGCTTGTATAACAGTGTAAATTTGCTGTCCCCTCAAAATACCTCAACAAGATAGAATAAAATATTTAGTGTGAGGGGTCTACTTACTTTTGTGACATACTATATATATATATATATATATAATATAAAAAATACAGCAGGTAAAATAAGTATTGAACATGTCATAATTTTTCTAGGTAAATACTGTATATCTCTAAAGGTGCTATTTGGCATGAATGAAATTTTCACCACATGTCAGTAACAACCCATGCAATCCATACATATAAAGAAACCAAACAAATAAGTTCACAAATTAAGTTATGTGTAATAAAATAGAATGACACAGTGAAAAGGTATTGAACACGTAACTGAAATGTATTTAATACTTCGTACAAAATCCTTTGTTGGTAATGACCGCTTCAAGACCCCTCCTGTATGGAGAAACGAGTCCCATGCATTGCTCAGGTGTTATTTTGCCCCATTCTTCCACACAAACAGTTTTCAAATCTTGAAGGTTCCATGGGCCTCTTCTATGAACTGTTAGTTAGTTCTTTCCATAGATATTCCATTGGATTCAAGCCAGGTGATTGGCTGGGCCATTCTACCAGCTTTATTTTGTTTCTCTGAAACCAATTGAGTTTCCTTGTCTTGCTGAAATGTCCACCCTCATTTCATCTTCATCATCCTGGTAGATGGCAGCAGATTTTTATCAAGAATGTCTTGGTACATTTTTCCATCCATCCTTCCTTAAATGATACAAAGTTTTCCAGTACAGTATGCTGAAAAACAGCCCCACACCCATGATGCTCCAAACGTCACTGTTGGTATGGGGGGTGTTTTTGGGGTGATGTCCAGTGCCATTTGACCTCCAAACATGGTGTGTATTATGGCATGCAAAGAGTTCAATTTTGGTCTCATCCGACCAGACTATATTCTCCCAGTATTTCACAGGCTAGTCTAAACGTTCTGCAGCAAACTTTAAACGAGCTTCAACATACTTTTTCTTCAGCAATGGAGTCTTGCATGGTGAGCGTACAACTCTTCTAACTCTTTTCATTCCTCTGTCAAAAATCTTGCAAGGAGCACCTAGTCGTGCCCAGTTTATGGTGATGTTCTTTCCACTTCCAGGTTATGGCCCCCAAAAGTGCTCACTGGTACATTCAGAGGTTTAGAAATCCTTCTGTAGCCAATGCCATGTTTTGCTACAAAAAGGTTGTGAAGGTCTTGAGAGAGCTTTTTGCTTTACCCATCATGAGATGTTTCTTGTGTGACACCTTGGTAACGAGACACCTTTTTATAGGCCATCAGTGGAGACTGAACCAGCTGATATTAATTTGCACTGACAAGGGGCAGGATTGCTTTCTAGTTACTGATAGATTTCAGCTGGCGTCTTGGCTTTCCATGCCTTTTTGCACCTCCCTTTCTTCATGTGTTCAATAATTTGTCCCTGCGTCAATCTATTTATTACACATAACTTAAGCAGAACTATATGCAAAACTTTTATTTTTCGTTCATTTTGGATAAAGCAAGGGAGGCTAATAAGCCCTGTCAGAATTTTTTTGCTATCTGTGTCCCATTGCAGAGATTTCCCTTCACTTCCTGTCCCATAGCCAAACAGAAAATGAGAGGAAATCCCTGCAAATTAAGGAAATTCCTTGAGGACTGCCAGGTCACCAGGACTAGTGTCCCCATTAGAAGATTTCCCCTCTATTACTTTTCTTGGGACAACGCAAAATTTGGGATTTTTTTTTTTACTTTCACTTTCAATGATAATGGTAAACAGGACAAATAGAGAGGATGAATCTCCTTAACCGGGACACAGACGGCAATAAAAATTTCCAGATGTTCCAATCCCTCTCCACTCTATCCACAACTAAAAAAAAAAAAAGTTTGGCTTTAGTTATACTTTAATTTTTTATGGAGAGTGCCAACTAAAGTAAACCATTAAAATGGTACCTACGCCCTATCAAGTATACAGAAAAGGAATGAGGCTGAGGCAATTATGGACTTCCATGGCACCGTATGAAGGCTTGACATACAAAGGATACGTATAACATATTTAATTTCATACCAAAAAGTCAGTTTAAAACATACATACATTAAAATTAGAGAAAATCCCTTTACATACAGCTCTACAAATTTTCAGCTGGAGTGACACTGGACAACCATTGTCCAACAATACTTTACATTTTTATCTTATTTGTTTTGGTTTCTTTGTATGTATGGATTGCATGGGTTGTTACTGACATGTGGGCAAAATTTAATGTCAATAGAACCTATAGAAAAAATAGGATTTTTTAACTCATCGTAAAGTCCTTTTCTCATAGTTCATTGATGGATGCAGCAACTCTTCATTACGCCTGGGGTCATGCTACCTTTCACTAGGAGTGGACTAGGCAGAACTTCAGTTCAGCTAAATGCAGACACAGCCCCTGCCAGGGGGCAGTCCTCCCTGGTATAACCCCCCCACCGGCCAGCTCAGCCTTCAGTCCGTAACAAGCAGTGCAAGCTCGAACCAACAAAGGGGGGTGTGGTGCTGCATCCGTCAATGAACTATGAGAAAAGGATTTTAAGGTGAGTTAAAAAATCCTATTTTCTCTTTCGTTCATTGACGGATGCAGCAACTCTTCATTACACCTGGGGATGTCCCAAAGCAGTGTTAAAAGAGGGGTGGGTAATACAAAAACAAAACTTTACCCAACGGAGAATTCTCCATAATAATCTGGAGGAACCTCACACAGCGGCCTGCAAAACTTTGCGGCCGACAGCAGCATCCGAAGAAGCTGATAAATCAACTTTGTAAAACTTAGTAAAGGTGTGCACTGAGGACCATGTAGCCGCTCTGCACATTTGAGAAACCGATGCTTGATGTCGGAAAGTCCAGGAAGTGCTAATCGCCCTGGTAGAGTGAGCCGTGACCGGAAAGGGGGGCTCGAGACCCTGCAAGTCATACGTACAGGTCACTGTCTGTCGAATCCATCGAGAAATGGTGGCCGAAGAGGCCGCCAAGCCCTTGCATGGTCCATCCACCACAACAAAGAGCGCATCTGACCTCCGAAAAGAGGCCGTGGTCGCCAGATACACCCGCAAAGCCCTAACCACATCCAAGGAATGCAAGGCGATCTCCTTAGGATGGGATGGGCGCGGGCACAGCGAAGGAAGGACAATGTCCTCGTTAATGTGAAAAGAAGATACCACCTTCGGCAAGAAGGAAGGTGACAGGCGCAAAACCGCCTTATCCTTGTGTAGGACCAGATACGGGGACCTACACGACAGAGCCGCCAACTCTGACACTCGTCTGGCAGAAGTGATGGCTACCAGAAAGGCCACCTTCTGCGAAAGCAGTTGTAAGGAAATGTCCCTGATATTTTCAAAGGGAGGCTTCTGAAGCCCCGAAAGAACCAGATTGAGGTCCCAAGGAGCCAAAGGCGTACGCACCTGGGGAGCGACATGTCGGACCCCCTGAATAAAGGTGCGAACCAACGGATGCGTCGCCAAAGGACGCTGAAAATAGATGGCCAAGGCAGACACCTGGCCCTTGATAGTGCTCAACGCCAGTTTACGGTCCAGGCCCTGCTGCAGAAAAGGCCAGCAGCCGAGACACCAAAAAGGAACAGGGGTTCCATCCCACCCCTTCACACCAGGCGATATACGCCTTCCAGGTGCAATGGTATATCTTCCTAGAAGTGCACTTACAATGCCTTGAGCATGGTGGGAATCACCGAATTGGAAATTCCCCAATCTCTCAGGACCTGGGATTCAATAGCCAGACCATCAAAGCCAGAGAGGGTAAAGCAGGGTGCAAGATGGGGCCCTGGGACAGAAGGTCCTCGCGAAGCGGGAGACGCCAGGGAACATCTGCACCACGCCGGCATACCACGGACGCCGAGGCCAATCTGGAGCCACCAGAATGGTTGGAATCCCCTCCACCTTGATCCTGCGCAACAGATGCGGAATCAGCTTGAGAGAGGGAAATACATAAATTAGCCAATACTGGCTCCATGGAGCTACAAGGGCGTCCGCTGCGTCCGCCAGCGGATCCCTTGCTCTGCTCACGAAGGTCTGAACCTTTCGATTGAGCCGGGACGCTAGCAGATATATGTCTGGAGTGCCCCATTTTTGGCAAAGTTGTCGGAACACATCCAGATGCAGGGACCACTCTCCCTGATCCAACCTCTGTCGGCTGAGGTAATCCGCTTGCCAATTTTCTATGCCCGGAATGTACACGGCGGAGAGAGCCGGCACATGAAGCTCTGCCCACTGCAGAATGTGAGCCGCCTCCAATGCTGCCGCCGAGCTTCTTGTTCCGCCCTGATGGTTCACATATGCCACGGCCGTGACATTGTCCGACTGGACTCTGACAGGGCGCCCTTGCAGCCTTCCCGACCAATGGGAGAGGCAATGCCTGACGGCCCGAAGTTCCAGCACATTGATGGGGAGCTGACTTTCCTCCCGAGACCACCGACCCTGGGTTGACAACAACCCCAGGACCCCCCCCAGCCGCTTAGACTGACATCTGTGGTCACTATGGACCACATCACGTGGAGGAAGGATTTCCCTTCCCTTAGGGCCGAGATCCTTAACCACCAAATCAGAGAGGACCTGGCCACGCGGTCCAGTTTGACCAGGCGATCCAGGGACAGAGGAGATTTGTCCCACCACAGCAGAATCAAGCGCTGTAGGGACCGGGTATGACTCTGGGCATACGGAACTGCCTCGAAGGTGGACACCATGAGCCCCAGGACCCGCATGCAAAACCTCAGAGATGACCACTTCTCTGACAGAAGAGACCTCACTGCCTGCTGCAGCAACTGCAGTTTTCCTGAGGGGAGAAAAACCTTCGCCGTGACCGAGTCCAAGGTTAAACCTAGGTACTCCAGGCGGTGTGACGGAGTCAACACCGACTTCAGCCGATTGATCACCCATCCGAACCGCTGTAGGGTGTGCAGTGTGATGGCTATGTTGTTGCTCAGAGCTGAGGCCGACTCTGCCCGCAGAAGCAGGTCGTCCAGATATGCCAGAACTGCAATGCCCCTCTGTCCCAATAGAGCCAACATCAGGGCCAGGAGTTTGGTGAAAACCCGGGGGGGGGGGGGCTGAGGCCAGGCCGAACACCACCAAGTGGTAGTGTTGATTGCCCACCATGAAACGTAAAAAACGTTGGTGTGAGACACAGATGGGGACATGCAGATACGCATCCTTGATATCCAAGGATGCTAGCAAGTCCCTCTGGCGAAGGGCCGCTGCCACTGAGCGGATTGACTCCATCCTGAATTTCCGCGCCCGAACATAAACGTTGAGCGCCTTCAGATCCAGGACGGGCCTGACCCCATCCTCCTTTGGGACCACAAACAGGTTGGAGTAAAAACCATGGAAGCGTTCCGTGGCCGGCACCGGCACAATCACTCCCTTGAAGAGCAGATCCTGCACGGCCCGCATCAGGGCCAACCGTCGCCCTGGGGAAGCCTCAGATTGGAGGCAAAGAACCTGTCTGGAGGCATGGCATGGAATTCTATTTTGTACCCTGCGGAGACCACCTCGCACACCCAGGAATATGAAATGCGAGAGGTCCACTGTTCCGCGAACTCCAGCAGGCGACCCCGCACCCGAGCGACGGGCGGGGGCAACCCATCATGCGGAGGAGGGCTTCTCGTCCGACTTCTCTTGCTTATGCTGTCATGGTCGCTTCTGACCTCCTGCAGCTGCCTTGGAGGGCTTAGCAACCTTGCCCGCTGAACGGGGGGCACAAAAAAACTTTTTCTGAGCAGAAAACGAGGGGCCCGGCCTGCGTCGAGGTTCCTTACCCCTCTTTCTCGGGGAGAAAGGTACTCTTCCCACCTGTGAGATCCTTGATGATCTCATCCAGAGAAGCTCCGAAGAGGCGCCCTCCCTGAAAGGGCAAGTCAGTAAGCGCCTTTTTTGACGCCTGGTCCCCAGACCAGCACTTCAACCAGAGTACACGCCTGATCACTACTGTGAAGGCGGACAGCTTTGATAGTATTGGAGCTATGTCCAGGGCTGCATCACAAAGATACCTGAGCCCCTGGGTAAGCTGTTCACGGTTTCAGACGGGACATGCGCCTCGCACAAACCATGCTGCAACACCACAGCCCATTCTGTCAGAGCTTGCGCCACAAGTACTGATGCAAGCACCGGCCGCATGGTCGACCCAGTCAAGACAAACATGGCCTTGGCAACTGCCTCGGCCCTCCTATCAGCCGGATCCTTAAAAGACGGCGTGACCTCCACCGGAATAGTGGTCGCCTTGCTCAGGCGGGACACCGGGGGGGTCTACCTTGGGAGGGACCCACTTCTGTGACATACTGTCCTCAAAAGGATAACGTACAGCAAACCGTCTTGGTAGAGGCAGAGACCTCTGCGGCTGCTGCCACTCTTTGTACACAAACTGACCAAGAAGGGTACATAGGGGAACACCTTAGGGGTGCGAACCGGCCTATGCGATCCAAAGACCACCACCGCCGCCTCTTGCGAGTCCCCCGCTGTCCCCAGCTTCAGTGTCTCCTGGACAGCTGAGATTAAGGAGCCCACCAAAGCCCTTTCATGTGCAACAGTGTGCCCTGAAAGATCTTCTTCCCCATCAGAGGAATCCTGGAGCTCCCCATCCGACAACTCGAGGGGGGTCCCCGTCCTGGTGGACCCCCCTCAAGGTCCGAATCCCCCCAGATGAAGGGGAAGGAGGAGGCGGCCGTCTCCTGTCCGCTCTGTGGTCACGGCCCAACTCTGCCCGGGAAATAAAGGACTCCAGGACCTGAGTCAGTGTAGCCAGAGGAACCACAGGTCCCAGCACACCCTCAGCCCCAGCGGAGGTCCCCGCCGCCGAAGTGCTGGCTTCAGCCGCCATTGCTCTACCCACACTGGACACCCACATCACCCAAGAGGGGTCTAAGCACCGGAGGTAGGCGCCCCCCCCGCCCCAGGCACACCGGACAGGGACCCCTGCAGTTACATCCAGGAGGACCGACCGTAGCTCACACCCTGCCCCAGGAGAAGCACTGCTCAAGCTGCTGAGTCCGCCTTACCAACCACTTAAAAAGCATTGCTGCTGCTGTTCCAGCGTCTCCACATGTCTGCTTAGACCAGGAAGTGCTCCGGGACCGCCCACCCTCCAGTCATAGCCTTTAATGCATGGCCGACCAACCAAAAATGGCCGCCGTGCACACTAGAGACCAAACTGAGCGGTCGACTCCCGCAAAATGGCGGCCGCATACAGCAGCTCCGGGAAAATGGCGGCCGGGCCAACGAAAAATGGCACCGACCACCGCACAAGCGGCGGGGGGGAATAGGAACACCCAAGGCCCCCCCAGCGGCGAAAACCGGCCCCCAGAAGGGGCCTGGGAAAGAAAAAAATATGGAGGATGGGGGGATAGGGATGGAGGAGGTAGCACCACCAGACATCCCAGAGAATGGGGGGAAACCTTACCCATCCAGACGGGCGGAGCGGGTAACCCACCCGAGACAGACCTGCCTCCCTGTCCATTCCTACAGGGGGAGCTGCCGGCTGAGCAACACCCATGACGCGGACCTGGATGCCCGGTCTTCAGCGTGCTGGCAGGACGTTTAACCCGCAGGCCGCCCCACATGGAACGGGGCCTGACATGGCCGACCTAGCGCGGAGCGTAGGTCGGCTCGGTCCGTTGGCCGAGCTGGGGAGACTCCCTGGATCTATATTATCCAGCCTGTCACTCAGCCGGCTGCTTGACTGCAGTCTTCATCAGAAGAAAGAGAAAAACTGTGGACCCACAGGTCCCAGCATGGGGCCCGGTCCTACTCCTTGCACTAGGCAGAAAAAGACTGAAGGCTGAGCTGGCCGATGGGGGGTTATACCAGGGAGGACCGCCCCCTGGGAGGGGCTGTGTCTGCGTTTAGCTGAACTGAAGTTCTGCCTAGTCCACTCCCTAGCATAACCCCAGGCGTGATGAAGAGTTGCTGCATCCGTCAATGAACGAAAGAGAAATGGTGACGTGTTCAATACTGATTTTACCCACTGTATATTTATATATATCCACAGGTGGGTCGAACAGCACTGCAACAATCTACTCGTACCCTACCAAAGGTCCTCCCAAAGGCCACATATAGAAGAATGAGTTTGGGATTGCTGCACTTAAAATGTATTAAAGAAAAATTGTATACAAAATGTACAAATAGCAAAATGTTCCATTAAAATAGTTTCAGGTTATAAATGTTCACACCCTTCCTCAGGTAGGAACCAGCACAAATATAACATTTCAATTCATATACAGTATATAGCAATGTTAAACCAGGATTTAAGCATTAGGCATTTAATTCACAATTAACCAAATACGCAACTAATGATTTTTTTAAGTCTCAGAGTGCGTCCTGAATGAGATGTGTTCACTCTCCACCATCTTAAGGAGGACATTCCAGTATATACCTATCATCAAAGATATATATAATCAATAGGTAAGTTGATAAAAACACATGTACAAAGAAAAAAGAAAAATAATGAAAAATTGGCACCTAATACCCTATAAATCTATTGCACGTTGTCCATAGTTCAATTAAATAAAATGTTTCCCTATAAAAAAAAGATGTACCGTAAATCAAAATCAGAGTATAGATATCCTACAACAAGGGGTTTGAACTCTGATTTATGTCTTTTTAAGGAAACATTTTAATTCATTGAACTATGGACAACGTGCAATAGATTTATAGGGTATTAGGTGTCGATTTTGCATTATTTTCCTTTTTTACCAATGTATCTATTGATTATACAGTATGTATATTTTTATGATAGGTACAGAGGGTAAAAAAAAGTATTGAACACGTCACCATTTTTCTAGGTAAATATATATCTAAAGGTGCTATTGACATGACATTTCCCCTACATGTCTGTAACAACCCATGCAATCCATACATACAAAGAAACCAAAACAAATACGTTCAGACATTAAAGGCCCGTACACACGGTCCGATGGTTGGTCAACAATGGTCATCCAACAGGCTGTTGGCCGATAATCCGATCGTGTGTACGCACGCTTCTACAGCCGATTTCCAATCGTCGTCCAACAGAAATTGGACGACAAGACTAAAAAACTTGTGTTGGCCAACAAGGAGTTGACCGATTGTTGTCTCGTATGTACAGAAGTTGACCAACCAAAAGTTAGAAGTGCAAACATACATGCTCGTTATCCAGGAAGTGTTCGGTCGTGTAACCTGTGTTTCTAATTCACAAATCACATTCACCTGAACTTCCTCATTATGTGCTCATAACAGGTCACTATGTTCAGCTCTGTTGGCCGATTACTTGCTTCACGTAAGTATGCTAGACCAAACCAGCATTGCCCAATTTGGGAAAAAGTTGGAAGCTCAGTTGACCAACCATCTGCTCGTGTGTATGAGGCTTCAGTTATTACCCTCTCTTGGGAACAAGGGGCACTGAGAAATCTAGTCAGCACCAGGTACCCCTCTGATATCACCTCACTTATACTGAAGAGCATTGGGGCTGGTATGAATATGGCAGAGGGTTGCATGCCTTTTGTGGTGGGCTAGTGCTGTTTGTACATGGGAAATGCCTGCCAAGGCAGTTAAGGGGTAAGAACAAGGATGCAAGCCATATATGAGTTAAAAAAACTGCAGTCTCTGCTGTAACTAAATTAGTGAGCTAACTGTAACTAAAGTAGAAGACCATTTCCTACACCTCCCACCCCTCCACTGTGGTTCCTAAGCTCTCCTGACATTCCTGATAACCTGGAACCACTCAAAATAGATGGAGAACAAACAACCCTGCACTCTGTTGGGTTTACAGCCATCAGTTCCTGGCAACCTGTCATAGGTGAGAAGTGGATTGTAAATGTTTTGACCAAGACCCGTTTGACCTCAATGCAGAGTAGGCATTAGGAGTCTAACTCTTTATGTTTTTTTTTCTTTCTCCTCTTTTCAACTTTGCACTTCTCTCTTCCAAATATTTTACCCCCTCTCATTTACTCCTAGAGCTTTATTGCTTTTCTTTGTCTGCTTTGAAAAAAAAAATAAATGCTCTTGGTTCTTATTGTCTCTCTCACATTTTATAGAGTTTATAGCATACATAAAGAAAAAATGAAGGGATACCAGAGAGCCAATAGTGAAAAAAACCGCACTAAAAGTACAGTACATCTTACACTGATGTTTCTTTTCTGTATCTTTGATCTATACTGAAGTGGCACAAATTCATAATACAGTTTTAAGCTAAAGTATCTCTTGGAGAAATGCACTGTAGTTTATTTAAAATTGGCTTGGTCATGTATTAGTTAATGCATTAAAATAAACTATCATCCTGTATCCTCTTGGAGTACAACAGTTAAATTTGTTTTACCTATGTATGAGCTTACATATGCCAATAGAAATTGCCCTAAGAAATTTGATAAGATCTGGTCCGCTTGGACAGATTTTTGGGGCTTGGATAATAATCCCCCCTCTCCGCACTGACCTATCGTTGAATATCCCTTTATTTCCATCTTTAGTTCAAATGCATTGGAGTTCAGCAGTCTCGGTTCTTCCTTCCCTTTTTCGAATCCCTCCCTCTCTTTCTTTCTCCATCCCTGACCCTCATTTTCTTCTGCCTTTTTACTACCTTGTCTAATGGAATAGACTCCTTCAAGTGACTTTTTCAAGTAGTCCATTCTATTCTGATAATGCTCGTGACACCAATTTTACTAATATGCCTATGGATGCTACCCAGTTTCTCTCTTGATACTGATGTGTTGATTTTTTCCTTTTTTTTTGTGTTACAGCCTAGTGAAAATTTACTGGAACTGTTATTCTCACTAAGATATGTTGAAATTTCTTGAGCTATGTATGCTTCTTCGGTTGTATTTTTACATTTCTTAATAAAACTTTCTATTCATTTAAAAAAAAAAAAAAAAACTACTATCATAGATTAACTTTATCCCCTTCACACAGGTAACAGCAAGATGAAGTTAAGATAAGGTATGCTGTATGTCACTGCTATGTTTATGTCACATACTACGGAAGACATAGTTTCACACCATGCGGTGTTTTGAACATAGACTAGACAGTAGGGTTTCTGTGATGCTGCACTGTTCACTTAATAAAAGCCATGGGCATGAGATGTTGTTTCCTGTTATATTTTAAGGGGTTGTGCTGCAGTAATTATTCCATTCTCAGGCCCTAGAACATAACACATTGACCAGCAGCAGTGCTACTTCCTGCACAAAGCACATTGTGGTGGACCAGGCACCGTGAGTTATGGACGTCAGTAGCCTTCACACTTCACATTGTTTTTCTTATGTCATCTGATGGTGTGAAGTGAACACACGCTCAATGTTGTCAGTATGATTTTTCAGTAGCCCAATACTGTCTCTAGGAGAGGGAAAATATAGCCTGATTGATGGAGTTTACAAAAATTTTTATCAGAATGAAAAAAAGAAAACACACTTCCATTCACCATGTTTTGAAATAGGTATATACAGTGAGGGAAAAAGTATTTGATCTCCTGCTGATTTTGTATGTTTGCCCACTGACAAAGAAATGATCAGTCAATAATTTTAATGGTAGTTTAATTTTAACAGTGAGAGACAGAATAACAAAAATATCCAGAAAAACGCATTTCAAAAATGATCCCCATGATTTGCATTTTAATGAGTGAAATAAGTATTGATCCCCTATCAATCAGCAATATTTCTGGATCCCAGGTGTCTTCTATACAGGTAATGAGCTGAGATTAGGAGCACTCTCAAAGGGAGTGCTCCTAATCTCATCTTGTTACCTGTATAAAAGACACCTGTCCACAGAAGCAATCAATCAAATTCCAATCTCTCCACCATGGCCAAGACCAAAGAGATGCCCAAGGATGTCAGGGACTAGAATGTAGTGGTAAGAGTTGGAGCGATTATTCGCAAAGAAGAAGAAACACAAAATAACGGCCAATCTCCCTCAGTCTGGGGCTCCATACAAGATCTCACCTTGTAGAGTTTCAATGATCATGTGAACGGTGAGGAATCAGGCCAGAACTATACGGGAGAATTTCGTTAAAATATAACTCCTCCTTCACTCAGCCAGGGCATCGAAAATGGGTCGTGGATGGGTATTGCAGAATGACAATGACCCAAAACACACGGCCAAGGCAACAAAGTGGCTCAAGAAGAAGCACATTAAGGTCCTGGAGTGGCCTAGCCAGTCCCCAGACCTTAAGCCCATAGAAAATATGTGGAGGGAGCTGAAGGTTCAAGCTACCAAACATCAGCCTTGAAACCTTAATGACTTGGAGAGGATCTGCAAAGAGGAGTGGGGCAAAATCCCTCCTGAGATGTGTGCAAATCTGGTGGCCAACTACAAGAAACATCTGACCTCTGACTGCCAACAAGGATTTTACCACCAAGTACTAAGTCACTCATTAAAAAACAAATTGATTTGTTTTTTTTTTTAAGATATTTTTTATTAATTATAAAGACATACAAACAAAAACCAGCAGCCATCGTTCGGGCAACATGCCCAACAATTAAGTACAAATATTGGTGACTTGTACATGGTCAACAGAAACTTTTCCAATTACAACTTTCAATAAATGACATTCAGGTATATCTCTAAGTAGTCCTATTAGAGTACATTGGGTATATAGCATGGTATATTTCTATTTACGACAGGTCAGGTGGGTCAATGCCCACCTGGGGTCTGTTAATTGGCATTGCTCCCTAAGGTAAGGCGGGACAGGTCAGGTGGGTCAATGCCCACCTGGGGTCTGTTAATTGGCATTGCTCCCTAAGGTAAGGCGGGACATAATGTAAGAGGGCTGGCCAGCCACCCGCCCCAAATCTTATGAAATCCTTTACTCCGTTTTCGGAGATCAAAGGTGATCTTGTATAGGGGTAAAGCTTCATTCACCAATTTTAACCACAGGTTTTTACTCAGTGCCTGTGGACTCTTCCACGTCAGCAAAAGAGATTTCTTCGCGTAGAATAGGATACGAAGGAGCCTCTTTGCCGAGGCAGACAGTGACAAGTCCCCAAAAATTCCTAAAAGGCAATTCCTGGGGTTAATAATATTGGGAAGGCCCAAGGCTGTTGAGATGAAGGAGCCAATGTCTCTCCAGAAGTGCTGCACAACAAATCGATTTGTGCTGCATTTTTAAAGCAATTAACCTGCCATCTTTTTGTAAGTCACTTTGTGTTACCATTGACTAAAAATAGGTGCGAATGCACAACTAACAGAAAATAAGTGATTCAACAAAACAATGACCTGAAAACACAGGAGTTTATAAACAATAGTGATTTAAAGCGTATATAAAGCCAAACATTTTTTTTTGGGTTTGCTCTGGATAGGGAAACGCTGTTCGTTGTTCATTTTTTGGATGTCTTTGTTCTATCTGGGTGATTTACCTTCATTGCTTCAGCAGGAAGCAAAAGGTAAACCTCGTGGACACCTGTTACTACAATAGGTGTTTCCATTGGAAGATTTCCTCTTACTTCCCAATCTGGGGACAAGCAAAACTTTTTGGAGTTCCCAACACATAATGTTAAATCTCCCCAGTGGAGACCCAGACAGCAATGTACTTCCTAATGTACTCCTAATGAATCCAAGAATTATAAAAAAAAAAGGTTTGGTTACAGGTACAGAAGAAAATTCTCTCTGACAAGGTCAGACTTTAATCCAGTTAAGATGCTGTGACAGAGAGCAGTTCAGACAAAGCCTTCCAGAAATATCAGTAAACGGAAACATTTTTTATAAGGAATGAGCTTACAGATTCTGGACTATTGTAACAAATGTTAAAGTGGCTCTTCACTCTATTTGGAAAAAATTATAAGTACTGTAGCTGCTGACTTTTAAAAAAAAGGACACTTACCTGTCCAAGGATTCAGCACCGTCCTCACATGGGCCGGTTCTGCGCCGGTCTTTGGGTCCCTGACACCACCATGTTGACGAAGGTAAGCCGGCTGAGGCTTCTTGCAGCATCACAGCCGGCTCCCCACTGGGCAGGTACGAGCCATGCTGCACTGTGAGAATGGTCCCCCAGCCTTCTGGGATCTGTGACGTGTCCCAGAAGGCTGCGAGCAGGGAGTGGGGTGCCGAAGTTTCAGTGGAATCGCCAAGGCGATCCAACTGGATGTGGGAGCGAGTACCTTCCAAAAAAAGTTCCAAAAGAAGAAGGGGGGGGGGGCATAAAGCAAAATTTCTTCTTTAGAGTGAAGTTATGCTTTAAATTGTGAAGTCTTTCCTGGTAATTTAAAGTGTTTGTAAAGGTTCCGATTTGTTTTGTTTTTTTCTAAATAACAAACATGTCATACCTATCTGCTCTGTGCAATGGTTCTGCACAGAGCAGCCCCAATCCTCCTATTCACGGGTCCCCTACCGGCACTCCAGGCCTCCCCTCCCTGCTAAGTGACCCCAGAGCATGCTGTTTGCTCTGGGGGCACATGTGGGTGCTAGCTCCCGACCAGCCTCTGTGTGTCTATGAAACACACAGAGCGCAGCTCGGCCCCATCCCTCACACTGGCTATGATTGATAGCAGCAGGAGCCAATGGCTCCAGCTGCTATGTCTCAGCCAATGAGGAGGCAGAGATGCAGGACAGCTTCTGCTCTCGTGCACATCTCTGGATCGGGTTCGGGCTCAGGTAAGTATAAGGGGGAGCTGCACACTGAAGGTTTTTACCCTTATGCATAGAATGCATGAAGGTAAACATCCTTCAGGCTTTAGAACCAGATTAAGTTGCTTGAAATCTCACTGATTTTAAGTTGGTACTCTATAAAACCCTCAGTATGACAATGTTTTCTACTATTATTCATATTATGTAGTCAAAGAAGAGCAGTTATTTGAATGCAAAACACTGTTATCCCATAAACGTCCCACATTGACATTGGCTATGTAGATTGATATTCGCAAGCTTTGGATCTCCAGGCTCCTCATCAGGTGTGATAGGACTGCAACAGGCACAGCTAATGGAGATAGTGAAAAATGTGCTGCAAAAAACCCACTCACTACCCATCCTGCTGCTCCATCCATCCAAAGCGATCCAACAGCGGCGAGATGAGGGTAAAAATAAATGGTGCTGACCTACAAGTGCCTCACCACAAATATGGTCCTTAAAGTAATTGTCACGCAAACATTAAAGTCAATTGGCTGGCAAGGGACTAAGCTGTTTGTGTGTCTCGGTAACATATTTTGGTCTAGTGACTATTTTAGTTTTGGTCTTCTAAATGATTCTTTAGCATACTCATAGCAACTCTGTGTGACCCTTGTGCCTCCTCATTTCTCTTCCCCAATATAATTAATATTATTAACTTCCCTGCTATATGAGCCTATAGATACTGACCAAACTCAATTTTGCTCAATTACTATAATTTATTTTTATGGAAATTCTAAATTCCCATCATGGAAGATTAGATAAACCTCCAGAAATAGGATCAATGCTTCAAGAAAACTCTCCTTATTGCTCCTCTATCAGATTATTTGTTGCTGTTAAAATGAATGTCTGCCAATAGTGGTTACTCATAGTCATCATGTGTTCCTTTCCTTTCAGGCCTTACTTTTATTTTAATTTAAAGTGAATATATCAGCCATTTTAAACTTTTAAAACAAAGTTCTGTCTAAGAGTGATATTTTTGTTATCTGAAAAACCCGCTTCTATATGTCTCTTTAAAGTGACTCCCTCACGATAAATATATGGAAGCTGCCATTGCTTTTTCTGATGCCCATTTAACCACTTTAACAATACAGGACGTTTATACAGTCCTGCTCACCATTATTGGCACCCATGAAGTTTATGTACATATTGTGGAATATCTACTGAAGGAAATGTATCAAATTAACCAACATATCACTACAGATAGCTTGTAATTTCACCAATTTACCCGTAGTCTTTTTCGTTACCGTCGAAGGTATATAAATAGCACTCCCTCAGTGAAATTTCTCTGTATATCTTCGCCCAAAAAGTCTATTGTTTTTATAGTGAGAATCTGTCTTGAAACAAAATTTTCAAATTTTACCGACTATATAAGTGAAATTTAATTTTATTTTCATTCCGGACTTTCCTTTCCTTGTGTACTACTGATACTCATTGGTGATAACCGTCTGTAAGTAAAATTGTCGTTGTTTATTAGACTATCTCCTCGTTATTCCTCTCAAAAGAACTTCGTAACTAGGATAAAGACCTCCAAATAGATTAGAAGGTACTACCCTTAAAT
>BLSH010213158.1:2920487-2934730 GCA_018402905.1 Glandirana rugosa | reverse complement strand
AAAAAATTTACTGTTTTAAAATGGCCAGCAATGAGTCCTGATCTCAATCCAATTGAAAATCTTTGGGGGGAGCTGAAAACTGCCATTGGAGAAAGGAACCCTGCAAATGTTCAAGAGCTAGAGCTTATTGCAAAGGAAGTGTGGGAGAAAATGCCACCCGAGAAGTGCAAGAAGCTTATCGATGGATATAAGAAACGTTTGGAGGCTGTCATCGCTGCCAAAGGGTGTGCAACCAAATATTAAGGAGGGGTGCCAATATTAGTGCACATGCTGGTTTTCTGTTTTTTCTTTATAATTACAATATCTATGTTGAAATAACAATTGTCTTTGTTAAATTACTTTGGACCTCCAATTAAAAGATCCTGCTGATATAAATTTGGTACATTTCCATTTATTTCTGAAGACATTCACTCAGTTATGCAAAACATGAAGGGGTGCCAATAATGGTGAGCAGGACTGTACCCCCTTCCTGCCCAGACCAATTTTCAGCTTTCAGCGCTCTCACACTTTGAATGACAATTACTCTCTCATGCTACACTGTACCCAAACAAAATTTGTATCATTTTTTTTCACACAAATAGAGCTTTCTTTTGGTGGTATTTAAGAACCTCTGGGCTTTTTATTTTTTGCGACATAAGTGAAAAAAGTTCAAAAATTTTGAAAAAAAAACACTTTTTTTTTAGTTTCTGTGATAAAATTTTGCAAATAAGTAATTTTTGTTCATACATTTGGGCCAAAACATATACTGTTACCTATCTTTTGGTAAAAATAACCCAAATAAGTGTATATTATTTGGTCTGTGTGAAAGTTATAGAGTCTACAAGCTATGGTGCCAATTATTGAAAATTGATCACACCTGATGCACTGATGGCACTGACTCATTTTTTGAGGTCCTGAAATGTCAGGAATGCACAAATACCCCCCAAATTACCCCCTTTTGAAAAGTAGACATTCCAAGGTATTTAGTATGAGGCATGGCAAGTTTTTTGAAGTTGTACTTTTTTCCCACAATTCTTGGGAAAATTAAGAAATTATTATTTTTTTTTTTGCACAAAATTATCATAACAACAAGTTATTTCTCCCACACAGCATATGCATACTTCCAATTACACCCCAAAATACATTCTGCTACTCGCCTCAAGTATGGCGATACCACATGTGTGAGACTTTTTCATAGCCTGGCCACAAAAAGAGCTCCAACATGCAGGGAGCACCGTCATGCATTTTAGGAGCAGAATTTTCACATCTAATTTCCTAACGACCTATTACATTTTGAAGGCCCTGGAGCACCAGGACAATGGAATTACCCACAAAATGACCCCATTTTGGAAAGCAAACACCCCAACGTATAATCTATGAGGCATTATGAGTCTTTTGAATGGTTCATTTTTTTCCACAAGTCTTCAAAAAAGGTGGAAAGAAAATGAACCCGCTTTTATTTTTACACAAAGTGGTCAATTTATAAGATATTTCTAACACATAGCATGTACATAGCAAAAATTACCCCCCAAAATATATTCTGCTACTCGTCCCGGGTGTGGCGATACCACGTGTGAGACTTTTTCACACCCTAGCCAAATACAGAGGCTGAACATGCAGGGAGCACCGTCAGGCGTTCTAGGAGCATAAATTACACATAAAATTGAATTCATACCCATCACACTTTTGAAGGCACTGGAGCACCAGGACAGTGGAATTACCCCCAAAATGACCCCATTTTGGAAAGCAAACACCCAAGGTATATTCTATGAGGCATGGGCTGCAGATAGGTACTCAGGTACTCTGATGGGCTGCAGATAGGTACTCAGGTATTCTGATGGGCTGCAGATAAGTACTCGGGTACTTTGATGGGCTGGAGACAGGTACTCGGGTAATCTGATGGACTGGTAAAAGGTACTTGGGTACTCTGATGGGCTGCAGATAGGTACTCAGTTACTCAGATGGGTTGGTGACAGGTACTTGGGTAATCTGAAGGGCAGGTGACAGGTACTCTGATGGGCTGGTGACAGGTACTCGGGTACTCAGGTGGGCAGGTGACAGGTACTCAGGTACGCTGATGGGCTGGTGACAGGCACTCTGGTACGCTGATGGTCTGGTGACAGGTACTCAGGTACGCTGATGGTCTGGTGACAGGTACTCAGGTACGCTGATGGTCTGGTGACAGGTACTCGGGTACGCTGATGGTCTGGTGACAGGTACTCGGATACTTTGCTGGGCCGGTGACAGGTACTCAGGTTCTCTGATGGGCAGGTGACAGGTATTCGGGTACTCTGATGGGCTGGTGACAGGTACTTGGGGTCTCAGATGGGCTGGTGCCAGGTACTCTGGTACACTGATGGGCTGGTGAGAGGTACTCGGGTACTCTGATGGGCAGGTGACAGGTTCTTGGGTACTCTGATGGACAGGTGACAGGTACTCGGGTACTCTGATGGGCTGGTGACAGGTAATTGGGTGCTCTGATGGGCAGGTGACAGGTACTCGGGTACTCTGATGGTCTGGTGACAGGTACTCGGGTACTTTGATGGGATGGTGCCAGGTACTCGGGTACTCTGATGGGTTGGTGACAGGTACTTGGGTACTCAGATGGGATGGTGACAGGTACTCGGGTACTCAGATGGGCAGATGACAGGTACTCGGGTACTTTGATGGACAGGCGACAGGTACTCTGATGGGCTGTGACACATACTTTGATAGGGTGGTGACAGGGACTCTTTATTGGGGGGGTGATCAGTGTGCTTGGTGTACACAGTAGGCGGTAACGAACTGTTACCGCAATATCCCTGTCTCTCGATCGGTGTGTGACAGGGAGAACCGTGGTAACATCTCGTTGCCGCGGTTTGTTTACATCACATGACCGGCTGTGATTGACACAGCCGGTCACGTGGTAAAGAGCCAATTCTATTGGCTCTTTAGACTGATCGGAGCTGGGCTTTGTCCGAAGGACAAGCCTCAGCCCCGATCGCCGCACTGATTGGACACAGCCGGTCACGTGGTAAAGAGCCAATTTTATTGGCTCTTTACCCCACTCGAGGGGGGCTGTGTCCCGAGGGATACAATCCATCCGCGATCGCCGCAGTAGCCCAGGGGCCCGCAGTAGTGGCGAAAAGGGAAAGACGTCATATGACGTCGTCCCGGATCGACGGAGGTTCCCTGCCGACGTCATTTTACAATGACTCGGTAGGGAACAGGTTAAAGCATGCTTGTTCTGGGTCTGTGACTTAAAAGTACTGTGACCAGACCCAGAGATGTAGGCAACCAATATTTTCAGAGGCCAGTAATGTAGGCCACCATATTATTTTTCAGGACAGTGTCACTAGTATTACTTTGTTGAATGATCTCAACTTAACTTAGGGTTGTAATTTATATCCCGACCAGCAGTCATCCATCTTTCCAAGGAAAGCGCCTCAATTGCCAGTAGTGAAACTTGTACTGGACAGGGAAATGTCATTTGGTGGGGCTTAAAGTACACCCAAACTTTGTCCATTTTGAGCAAAATGAAAAATTGACTTGATAAGGCAACCAAAAGAATATAATATCTGGAGATTATAAATGGGCAACGTGGTAGGTCCACTTTAATTGAGATGTAGGGCTTTTATTACCAAAGTAGTTTCAGAAAGACACAGAGAGGAAAATGAAATGCCTAACAACTGGTGTGGTAATAACAGGTACTCCCTGGCATCTGTGTTGGGCAGAGCTATTGCTTGGAAATGCTTTAAGCAGCTTACAGGTTCACTTTAAAAAAAATCTAACTTTAAGCAAATGTGCCAACCATATAGCAAGCAATTGTGCTGCAAGTTTGAAAATGACTTGCTAAGCTATAGCTAGACTTGCCAGGCTTCACAAGTTTGTTGCACAATTGCAGCAAGTCCGTATTGCATGACTCTAGATCAACTTTCTTTGTAAACATTCTGCAAGCCTTTAACAAGTTCTGGTTCAGTTATGTTGTGCGCTAGTCATCCCACCACAGGGGTCACTGTGGCTGAATTTTCATGCTGTAGACTTGCAGAGCTCTTGCTGTAGACTCACCGCTGCAACTTTGCTCTTGCTAGAGACTTGCCAAGCAAATTTGCTACAAATTGGAAAAGTGTTAACTAGAACTTGTGCTTCACGTGCTCTGCAAGTGTGCAACTTGTCAGTGAAAATGTGCAGAAAGTTATCAGACTTACAATTCAACACTGCCACAAATTTGTGGCGAGTTATCCTTGCTATCTGGGTTACTTGTTTAATTGTTCTGGTATCTTCAGGTAGAGGACGATACTCACTAGGGATGCACCGAAATTTTGGCAGCTGAAAACTATCAGCATTTTCAGGCAAAATCTGTGTTTTTGGTATCGGCCGAAACAAAAAAACGGGTCCATACCGAAAAGGGGGCGGGGTCCGCCCCGGGAACCGTCCATTGAGGGGGTATGTGTGCATCACATACCCCGCAATTGATGTGGGAGATTAGAAGATTCACAATGCACAGAGTGCGCTGCTTGTACGAGCCGCTCTGTGCATGAAACTGTCAGCTAATTACATTGAATGCAGAGAGAGAGAGTGTCAGATTTTCAAGTTGATGTCGGGAGGTGGGCGGGGACTGAACAGCTATCAAACGCCAGCCAATGGGACAGGGGCCGGGCGGGTGTTAGCGCTTCGGTCCTGCCCACCTCCGATCTCAGCATGAAAATCTGACCCTCTCTCCCTCTCTCTGCATTCAGTATAATTAGCTGACAGTTTCATGCACAGAGAGGCTCGTACAAGCAGCCCGCTCTGTGCATTGTGAATCTTTTAATCTCTTCTGCCAGTGCCATCCAGTACCACATGCCAGTGCCACCTGCCAGTACCATTCAGTGCCACCTGTCAGTGCCAACCAGTGCCAATCAGTGCCACCTGCCAGTACCATCTAGGGCCACCTGTCAGTGCCAATGAGTGCCACCTGCCAGTACCATCCAGTGCCACCTGTCAAAACCAACTAGTGCCACCTGCCAGTACCATCCAGTGCCGCCTGTCAGTGCCACATGCCAGTACCACCCAGTGCCGCATGTCAGTGACGATCAATGCCAACTGCCAGCACCATCCAGTGTCGCCAGTCAGTGCCAATCAGTGAAACCTGTGAGTGCCACCTATCAGTGCCAATCAGTGTCACCAATCAGTGCTGCCTATCAGTGCTCCCAATCAGTGCCGCCTGTCAGTGCCACCTATCAGTGCCAATCAGTGCCGCCTGTCAGTGCCCAGGCACAGGTAGGCTGCATATGACAATTGTATATAAAAATATAAATATTTTTTAAAAACTGTAATTTTCGGTTTCGGCTAATTTCCATTCGGTGCACCACTAATACTCACTCTGCCTTAATTTGTGATAAACATTTTTAGTGATAAAAAATATTTGGTACTGTTATGGGTTACACTGCATATTTTAAATTAAAGTGGACCTACATTCAAAATCCACTTTGAACAAGTCAGACGTCATTAGGAAGGGGGGGGATTGGGCAGGTATCAGAATCAACATTTATTTTCCTGTCTTAAGGTCACTAGACAAAATCCTGACAGCTCCATATGGTGGATGACAATCTCAACAGTCTTCATTCACGTGACATAAAAACTCTTCTTGGTACTTACATTTTAACTCTTTATTTAACCTAAATATTTGTCAGTCACTTTAAAGTTCTGAAAGTGAATGTTCAAGAATCCAGTAGACTCCTCCATCCATGTTAAACAGCATGGATGGAGGAATCTCCACTGCTGGCTATTGCATTCAAACAGCAGCAGCATCTGTGGCTGTCTGAATACCGGAACAGTCACTGTTCGGCCAAAAATGTTTAACTTGGCTTTCGTATCTCAATCAGAGTGTCTCAAGCGCGGTGGTTTCAATGGGACCACCCACGGTTCAAATTTTGGTCCATTCCTGCTATAGATTTAAGAAGTGCATGGTCAACTTTATGTGTTTTTTTTGCTTTGTGCCTGAATTCATGACTTTGTGCAGCCATTTTCCAATTCCCTGCCCAAAAAGCATGCCTCACTGGCCAATAAAGGATGGCAAAGAGATGGCAAGTGGGTGGAGCGGTTGAACTAAATGTTGAGTTTTAACCGGTTCCTGACCAGCTCGCGTACATTTACTGCTGCAGAGTGGCGCTGTACTGTGAATTGCCGTCTATAAACGGCGGCTTGCACATGCGTGGCTAGCGGACAGGCACGCTCTAGCACTTTGCAGGACCCGATGTCCGCCGCGATTGCTTAGGAGAGGAGAAACACGGGGAACCGCCGATGTAAACACGGCGATTCCCCGCAGCTGCCAGGCAGCATGACAGAGATCTACTGATCCCTGACGTTGGGATCAGTTAGATCTCTGGAGCCCCTGACAGCCCAGCCCCCTCACAGTTAGAACACAGCCAGGGAGCACAGTTAACCCCTAGAGCACCCCTAGGTTATCTCCTTCACTGCCAATGACATTTACACAGCAATCAGTGGACATTTACATTTCTGATCGCTGTATAAATGTCATTGGTCCCAAAAAAAGTGTCAAAGATGTCCCCAATATCACAGTCCCGATAAAAATCGGAGATCGCCGCCATTACCAGTAAAAAAAAAAATTTGTAAAACGCCAGAACTTAATTCTTATTGTTTGTAAACGCAGCAACTTTTGTGCAAACCAATCAATTTTTTTTTTACCAAAAATACGAGGAAGAATATAAATCAGCCAAAACTGATGAATACATTTTTTTTTTTATATATTTTTTTTGGATTTGTATTTTAGCAAAAAGAAATATTGTTTCTTTTGCAAAATCATTGCTCTTTTTTATAGTGGTGATCAGAAATGACGCAGAGAGGATACCACCAAAAGAAAGCTCTATTTGTGGGAAAAAAAAGGAGGCAAATTTCTTTTGGGTACAACATCGCATGACCGCGCAATTGTCAGTTAAAGTGACGCAGTGCCGAATCGCAAAAATTGTTCTGGTCCTAATATGGGAAATCCTTCCGGGGGTGAAGTGGTTAAACAATTTTTTTCAGACAGATTTAGCGTGCTATTTACAGTATTTCTGAAGCCTCTTGTCACATGATTCTGTGCTGATTAGCTTCCTTCTCTGAGAAGCAAAGACAGGTCCTAATAGTGTTGGAATGCAATTTGTTTCAAAATAAGGTAACAGCACTCCTACATAAAGTACAAATAAAGTAGTGCAAATCAATCCAATGAATGAAGTGCAATCTCATTAATCAGTAAATTGAAATGTTCTTTATATATCATCCAATACACTGTTGATATTAATAGATAAATGTGTAAAACCAGTCTTTTCCTCTTTCTTGTCTCTATGCTATTCATAAACAATAATACCTATATCAGTCCTCTTATAACATGTATAACATATCCACAGTGGTAGCTGGTGGTCACCAGCCCTGCACCTACCCCATCTAGGTCGCGGGGAGTGCTTCCTCCGGGCGGCGTCTCCTCCTGGTACTTCACGACAGCTTGCCCTGTGTCTCCTCCCTCCTCTGCAGCCAATAGGATTACTTCTCCTCTCGGCCAATCAGGTGATAGGTCTCAGGACCCGCTTCCTGATTGGCAGGAAAGAGAATCTGGAAGACAATAGCAAATACTAATTTGCTAATGTCACACAACATGGTGGGCTCGGGGCATATTGCTCTGCGCCCCAAGCCAACCCTTTTTTGAAGCCTAATAGAGCCTCTAGCTCTAATCACCTGCTTCTAAAAAAATAAAGAAAACCATTGGAATCCATGCCTCCGGTCCCCTGTATGTAGATTAGGGGGCAGGATGCATGGATTAGGAGGTGGCGCCCCAGCACCCTGCATTACGGACCGCCAATGTATATCCGTCTCTAATAAATCAAGTCCATATATTGGAATCATAGTGGAGAACGTGGTGACACTCAATCAAACTTTAGTGTCAATTCTCGGTGCTCAAGTGCCATCACCCTACTAGGATGGGAGACTCACTAGAAGTATGACCCCTTAATTCTAAGGTCAAAAGAGCTTTGTCAGATATGTCCGTCTTGATACAAGACCAAGAAACTTTCTGCTTCCAAATGGATTGATACTTACAACGGTCTCTGTTAACTGGAATCCACCACCATCCAAAAAACTCCTCTCCAATCCACCATGTTCAATATGTAAGACACAGATCAATAGGGGGCCTGCACCATACAGCAGAAATGGATCATTTCTATTTAATGGTGCAGGCTCCCTGTTCGTCTGTGTCTTACATATTGAACCTGGTAGAGTAAGTAGAGGAACGTTTTTGGGTAATGGTAGGTTCTAACCTTTCCCTATCCAATTAATAAAAAGAATGTTTTTCTGACGTCTCTGCACATGGTGTGAATGAGGCCTAATGATTAGAAAACTGAACAAACATTAATTAAAGCGGAATTAAACCCATCAATTTAACAATTTCAAAAAACGGTTACATTCCTGGCATGCCGTGAATGCTCACTGTCACATGTGCTTGTGCCTTCAACTAAACCGTAAAATCATCAAATGACTGGAGTTATAACTGACCACATGCGCAGCACCATGGCAGTTGTAAATCAAACAGAGGCATTAAACTTTGAATAAAAAATGTTGACCGAAATCCTAGTAGTATATGGCCAGGTTAAAGTCATTGGTAACCAAAGTATGTAATCAATAAATTGAAGGCGCCAACTCATATTCCATTATAAATGGATCAGGTATGAGATGACATAACTGCTGCTCCTTTCA
Organism: Glandirana rugosa; assembly: GCA_018402905.1. Lineage (NCBI taxonomy): Eukaryota > Metazoa > Chordata > Amphibia > Anura > Ranidae > Glandirana > Glandirana rugosa. The sequence continues at coordinate 2,926,042 of BLSH010213158.1, read as the reverse complement.
ACTTGATGAGCCCATAAAGTGCCTTTATCACCCCGATTCCTGTGTGTTCAGAGGCCCACACTGCGACCGCTCTGCTAGCTCTATACCCAATCTGGGCGCGCTCTCACCGCTCAGTTGTTCAAGCAGGCTGGTCCACGTGTATTCTACCGCTACCGGAACTAATGTCAATGGTAAACCACGGAATCAGACAGCAACCAGATCTCTATGCATTTCATCTGTGTATTGGCATCATCAGGAAATCCGGTTGCCGCCATTTTACAGGAGACCTATATAGCCGCTGCCTGGGGGGGTCACAGCATCAGTCCCTATCTATTAATTTAAGTATATTTCCAAATACCTGACTTTGAAATAAACTTCCAAATATGAACCAACTCCACTCCAACTTCATATTGTCTTTGTATATAGCACTTCACGTTATACGGTTCATCTAACTGGTCTCGATTTTACAATTAGCACCCATAATAAAATATACATCAGTGGTCCCAATGGCCTCTTTATTAAAAACCATTAGTATAACAATACCTATTACTTAATTATCCCATTTGTTAAACACCCACGACTCTAATCTATATATGGGTAGTATGTTATCTATTTTATTTAGTTAACTAATGCCCTGTAGTGTTAAACTTCCTCTACTGCACTCCTTGTCTCAATTTCGGCTTTAGAGCACAGCAGAAGAAGTGGAAAAGGGTTTTACCTATAAGTTTTGAGCAACTGAGCGGTGAGAGCGCGCCCAGATTGGGTATCAAGCTAGCAGAGCGGTCGCAGTGTGGGCCTCTGAACACGCAGGTATTGTGGTGGTAAAGGCACTTTATGGGCTCATCAAGCTGGTACTGGTTGGGGCACTTTTAAATGTAATAACAACAGCTGTTTGTTTGATTTTAACTGGTTTTATTATTAAACAGTGTTGCACGATCCTGGTGTTATTTGCCTTTCATATTACACTATAATTATGGTATGGGAGAAGTTTATCTGCAGGAGATTTGGCAGAATTGGTGGAAATGTTTGATACAATCTAATTGCAATAAGGCAAGATTGGTTCCTGGGGCCTAGGGGCTCTGGTCAGTGCATTATATAAAGTTGCACGTGGTGGAGCACTGGATATTATTGAAAAAAGGAGCACATTATTGTTTTGGTTATAGAGCACAGTGGAAGGCCACGTGTTTTGACAATTATGATTGCACATTGAATTGAATTCATTTGATTTATCAAATATATGGACATCTGGGACTTTTTTGCACATCAATTTTTAAAAATTTAGAATTTTTCCCACGTTTCATGATCTTTATAAATAATTTATATATTTGCTAAGGTTGTGTATGAAATTTACATTTTTGTATTTATTAGAGGAAGTATATGACTTTGTGAATCAAGGTTGCACTACTAGCACTTTTTGACACTTGGTTTTTTAGTATTTGGAAATAATATGTTACCCTTACCCTGGGAGAACCAGAGGTAACATATGGTATTAGCACCGTATGTTGAATGCAGGCAAACTTTTTATAATAACAGCGCTTTACTTTATTAGTCTTTTAATTGGTAACCAAAGATTTAACTCGAATTTTCAGAATGAGAACGTCAGCAGGGGAAGCCCATGTATTTCTCTTGTGTCTTTTATATCATACTATATTATTATATTGTACAGTGCCTTGAAAAAGTATTCATACCCCATGACATTTTGTCATGTTACAACCAAAAACGTAAATGTATTTTTTGGGGAATTTTTGTGATAGACCAACCCAAAGTGACACATAATTGTGAAGTGGAAGGAAAATGATAAACGGTTTTCAAAATTTTTTACAAATAAATATCTGAAGAGTGTGACTTGCATTTGTTTCTGGCCCCTGAGTCAATACTTTGTAGAATCACCTTTCTCTGGTATTACAGCTGCAAGCCTTTTTGGGGATTTCTCTACCAGCTTTGCACATCTAGAGAGTGAAATTTTTGCCCATTCTTCTTTGCAGAATAGCTCAAGCTCTGTCAGATTGGATGGAGAGCGTCTGTGAACAGCAATTTTCAAGTCTTGCCACAGATTCTCAATTGGATTTAGGTCTGCACTTTGACTGGGCCATTCTAACACATGAATATGCTTTGATCTAAACCATTCCATTGTAGCTCTGGCTGTATGTTTAGGGTCATTGTCCTGCTGGAAGGTGAACCTCTGCCCCAGTTTCAAGTCTTTTGCGGACTCTAACAGGTTTTCTTCTAAGATTGCCCTGTATTTGGCTCCCATCAACTCTGACCCTGCTGAAGAAAAGCATCCCCACAACATGATGCTGCCACCACCATGTTTCACGGTGGGGATGATGTGTTCAGGGTGATGTGCAGTGTTGGTTTTCCACCACATATAGCACTTTACTTTTAGGCCAAAAAGTTCAATTTTGATCTCATCTGACCAGAGCACCTTCTTCCACATGTTTGCTGTGTCCCGCACACGGCTTCTCGCAAACTGTGAATGGAACTTCTTATGGCTTTCTTTCCAAAATGGTTTTCTTCTTGCCACTCTTCCATAAAGGCCAGATTTGTGGAGTGCACGACTGATAGTTGTCCTGTGGGCAGATTCTCCTACCTAAGCTGTGGATCTCTGCAGCTCGGGGCCTCTTGGCTGTTTTTCTGATGAATGCTCTCCTTGCCCGGCCTGTCAGTTTAGGTGGATGGCCATGTCTTGTTAGCTTTGCAGTTGTGCCATACTCTTTCCATTTCTGGATGATGGATTTTTTTTATAACCTAACTCTGCTTTAAATGTCTGCACAACTTTATGCCTGACCTGTCTGGTGTGTTCCTTGGCCTTTATGATACAATTTGTTCACTAATGTTCTCTAACAAACCTCTGATGGCTTCACAGAACAGCTGTATTTATACTGAATTACACACAGGTGCACTCTATTTACTAATTACATGACTTCTGAAGGCAATTGGTTCCACTAGATTTTAGTTAGGGGTATCAGAGAGAAGGGGGCTGAATACAAATACACGCCACACTTTTAACATATTTATTTGTAAAACATTTTGAAAACCATTTATCATTTTCCTTCCACTTCACAATTATGTGCCACTTTGTGTTGGTCTATCACATAAAATCCCAATAAAATACATTTAGGTTTTTGGTTATAACATGAAAAAATGTGGAAAATTTCAATGGGTATGAATACTTTTTCAAGGCACTGTATATCATAAAAATATATTCAAAAGACTATTTCCCCTTTAAGATTTCTCTGGGAAACTAGTGCAAGCACTAGAAAAAATGTATGATACATGAAGTCATAACCACAGATCACTTACTATGTGGCTTAAACAATTTGCCAGACTTCCATGCTTTAATATTTTCACTGGTGCCTATTTTCCTTGAATAACCTAGCCTTGTTTCACAAACACAGAAAACAATTGTAGTGGCCCCACTTAGCGATCTTCCAGTACGAAAGGCTATGATTTACTAAACCCTTACTGGAATCCGAGTCACGTTGTCATATACTTTCCAGCCAGTTTAATATTTTTATTTAAGGTAGAGTTAAACATCTCCAGTTTCACAATGGGCTTCTGTCTTCATGCGGAGTATAATTGCTCCCAAAATATTATCACAGGAATGCTTTTAACTCGCACCCACTGTGTCATAATGAAGTGTACTTTCTATATACAATGCTACGTTTGCTGTCAGCCTAGTCCTTATTAATCAACGGCCTGCCATAGATCATTTCAGACAATATGTAATAGTGCCTTTCGAAGTAATCACAGGTCTGGTAACCTTTGAAGGTGTTTACTCCACAAGATACACGAAGTAACAATGGCATCCCCCCGAAACCACAGGAACATGTTCGTGTTTACCCAAAATTAACTCTGGAACCTATTAGAGGGAAGGTTCTTGTAATTTACCAGTTGTAACATGGTCATTTACTGGTTTTGAACACTTATAGGAAACCATTGTTTACCTTACCAACACAGTAAACCTTTAAATAGTGAATAAACCTTTTTTTTTGTTTGTAAAAATGGGATACATGACTGTAGTTCAGGGATATGCAATTAGCGGACCTCCAGCTGTTGCAAAACTAAAGGTCCCATCATGCCTCTGCCTCTAGGTATCATGGTTGTGGCTGTCAGGGTCTTGCTATGCCTCATGGGAATTGTAGTCCTGTAACAGCTGGAGGTCCGCTAATTGCATATCCCTGCTGTAGTTGAACACTCCAACCTCTACCGAAAACAGAAATATCAGTTTTGGATGGACTGTTAAAGAACACATTGCTGTAAATTTAACTTTTAAATGAAAGTATCTTCTTAAAGTCTAATTTATCACTTTTAAAAAATTTATTACAGCACCCATATTGATTAATAAAAAAATGTTTATTCCTTTTTTTGCATTGGGCCTACTAATCCTTAGATGTAGTGGCTGCAAGTTTCCTTGTGTCACTCCCTGTAAGTGGAAAGGATAGCATAAACAATGTTATCTCTCTTTTTTAAACAACTAGTCCCATCGGTCCACATGTAATGGAGATGAACAAAGGCAGACATGTTTGGAGTTCAGCCTGTGTGAAAAGCCTGGCTCCTTCCACAGATACAATGGAGAAGAGTGTAGACACAAAGCAGCCAGAAGTGTGTTATTTCCAGCATTACAAGGTGAAGGTAAAAGATTAAAACAAGCCTTCAAAAAGAAAACTAATGCTGCCTTCACATCATATGTCATGTGTAGGCAGTAGCAGGAGGGTTTTAAACCACTCACCCTCCCCCTTCCCCCATGCAACCCTTCACCATGGAAGGTGTCAGCAGGTATAGGGGAGACCAGTAATCACCTGTTCGCTGATCTCTCTTAGCTAGTAAGAACCCAGAGCCTATGACAAATTCAACTGATGCAATGCAAAGAGAGAAAGAAGTATCAGGGTGCACCTGAGTACACAATAGCCGCAAAATGAACTTGGTGTCCTGAGTAGGGTTGCCACTGCATCCCTTTAAACCCAAACACATATGAATTACACAGTTTCTGTGGCTTATTAAGGTGGTAATTAAACTCACTTGGTGCTTTACCTGCATTAAATTAGCCACAGAACCTGTGTAATTCATATGTGTTCCAAACAAGTTCTCAAAGAAGAAATGGTCAATGTCGTCCACCCTTTCCACTGTCATCTTTGCTCTCATTATTTCAGGAAAAACGAAGTCTCAAAAATGATCGAACCCCTCTAGTCGAGTCCTGATCCCAACGGTGGAGTAGGGAAATTTGGCTTGTGTATACTTAATGTGTCCAAGACACCGATTAAATTACGTCCATTTCGTGGTTCACTCAAATTAATGGTGGAATTATTCGGTGTCTTTGACACATTAAGTATACACAAACCCAAATTTCCCTACGTCACCGTTGGGATGAGTCCTGTGGTTCAAGTAAAACGCCGATAACACATGAGTCCACGTGGGACTATGAAGAAAGAGAGAAACGTAACGTAGTCAACTTAAACAGTATCCGAGACCCAAGAATGATCGATTCTCTCTAGTCGCTTGTCCACTAATGACCAGAGGGGATATGGACGACTGTGGAAGGTACCACTTCCCAACGTACCCCCTTCCCCCTCCCA